>VNJY01008697.1:0-14970 GCA_008042715.1 Drosophila bocki | reverse complement strand
AGCTTCATGCCGCTAAATTGAGCGTCCAGCTCTGTGAACAGGTCGTTTGTTTTACGAAAATTGACCCTAAGTTCACTAAATCCGCGTTTGGTTTGCCGCATGAAGGATAACATATCCTTCTCCACCTCACGACAGGCATGGCAACAATAGCGCAAGCCATTTTTGGCAGAAATTGCGTCAGCGATACGGCCCGTTAAGCTTAGACACTTAGCGTGAACGACCGCATCGCAAAGCCAGCAGTGAAGGCTGGGCTGATCTGCCAACACCTCTTTTTGGCAGCCTTTAATATCGCAAATAAAATTTGAGACCATTTTCACAAACCTTTAACCACTGTGCGCTGATAAGCAGTACCGAACAAAAACAAGAGAGCGGGAGCGTAAGCGTGGGTGAGCAGAGAAAACAAACGAAAGCTTGAGCCGTCTAAGTGCCGCTAGAAGCAAATAAACGGGACAACACAAAGAGGGGATAAGAAAAACGCAAAAACACAAAAACTAAGGGTGATTAATAATATAAATATTAATTAAACACTGAAAGCCACATGCACATGCACTCGCGTAGCGAAACGGTGAAATTACAAATTGTATTTTAACAATCTAAAATTTGGACCCCGGTGGTTTAAATGCAAAACAACAAAAAGTTCGGAGCGCAAAACAAAAACACGACCGTTCGCTATGAAAGTCAAAAGCTTATATATAAAAAGCTTAAATATAATAAAATTAAAAAAATGAAAGTAGCACAATAATTAATCAGTATCATCTGATTCGCTGCTCAAATAGCTTGCTGGCGTTTTTTGGTTCGAGTTGAACGTCTGGTTGGCTGCAATGTTGATGGTTTTGGTGTGATTGTTGTTTTTTTGGCTTTTTTTGTGGCAGGATTTACCCCACCATTTAGAGGTCGGATTTGCCTCACCACGTAATTTCTCATAAAAACGCAATTAAAAAAGAAATTATGAAAAGAAATGAACCAAACTTATATGCACTTTGTAGGACTTTATCTAATCTCCAATCTAAATCCACTTACTTTTTCATGCAATAACTTTGACAAAAAGAAATATCCTGTAGTTAATTATGCACAAAAATTAAAGTCAAAATTGTGAAAACAAACTTGTTGTCGTTTGACCATCTCAATGTTGACTAATAAAATGCTGATATACCACCATTTTCATTGTTTTCGATGCTCTACACGACAACACTAATATTAGTTTGCGTAGTGCTTCCGATTTTCATAAACAGAGGGAGGTCGGGTTTACCCACACTGTCGGCTTTACCCCACCTTACCCTATATAATATTTAAATCCTGGCTTTGTTGTGGTAAAAATAATTGCCGGGGACCATAATACAGCAGCGAATCCTTTACGATCTGTGCCGTACGCTCGTCCTATTTGAAGATCTCGCTCGTAACGGGGCATAATTTGTCCAGATATGATGTCCAACAATGATCGAATATGGTGTTTTCCTACAAACGATCCATATATCCATATTTCTTTAACCCTCTAGTGTCAAAAATTAAAAAAAAAAATTATTTTTGGATTCAGTATGTATGAAACCAAACACACCCCTGGCCTTATTCACCATGCACGAAATATGATCAATAAAGTCAAGTTCAGGATGCAGACGGACACCTAAATCATCAACTATATTAATTTTTTTCAAAGAGCAGCAGTTCAGCGTATAATTTGCAGGCTTAGGAACGACACAAGAGAATGTCATTAGCTTGCATTTAGAGCCATTTGAGTTTAATAGGTTCACGCGGCACCATGTTTGAAAATTGTTAAGATCTGTCTGTAAGTCTAACTGGCAAGTAGCGTGAGCATGAGATCCAATTAAGAAGATCAATCGGAAATCCTATTAAATCGAATTCCCGAACAAGAAGAGAATGGTTAACAGAGTCAAATGCTTTACTGAAATCAGTATAGATTACATCTGTCTGAAAGTTATTTCGGTAGCCTTTTATAATAAAAGCAATGAGCTCCAAAAGATTGGTTGTAATTGATCTTCGCTTAATAAAACCATGCTGACATGGAGAAATAATTGACCTGCACAGGTGCTACAAATGAGGAGTAATGACATTTTGAAACAGTTTTGGGATGGCCGACAACTTAGAGATTCCTTTATAGTTGTGGCCTCCAATTTGCTACCTTTTTGTGGAGAGGAATTACGAATGATTCCTTTAAAATAAGGGGAAAGTGGGAAGTTTCTAAAGATAAGTTAAACAATTTGACAACGGGATTACACAGTGGTTCGGCACAATACCTAAGCACACAGCCAGGTATTCCGTCGGGACCTGGTAAAGCGATGCCTCGGGTACCGGAGCGTCGGCATGGGAGTGCAGTAAGGCCACCCGAACCCGAGCCTGTGACTGCCGGGAATTCGTGGAGCACAGTGGCTAGAAAGAGGAAACAAACTCGCAGAGCACGCCCTGACGCGGTGGTAGTGGAAGCTCCAGGGAAGAGCTACAGCAAGATCCTGGCCCTGGTCACGAGAAGGAAGGACAGACAGCTGACCGATCTCGGAGGGGCTGTCACAAAGGTGCGGAAGTGCGAGCCCTAACGGAGGAGTCGAAGGTCTGCGTCTTCGATATTCGCAACCGCCCTCGCGGAGCAATACCAGCTAAGCGACGGATCAGTGAGAATACGAAGACTCTGGCAAGGCGGCTCTTTGGATCTGCGGAGACAAGCGACAACGGTTGTCCAACATCCTGGCAGCAGACGGATTCGTGCGGGCGGAAGTTGGCGGCTACTGCATCTATAGCTGCTACTTGGCGCCTAGTCTCCCACTAGAGGTGTTCATCGACGGACGTCGTCCACCTTAACGACGGTGAGCGGCATACGTTCGTCAGAGCAGGAGCCGCCTCCATCATCGACCTGACATATGTGAGTGGAGCAATTTCCCAAACCGCTAGATGGGGAATCTGCGACGCACACAACGGGAGCGATCACGAGGCTATCCTATGCTCAGTGGGAGGACCCGCGGAAGATACACGTGCAGCACCGCGGCCCAGCAAAGCCTACCGGCCAGACACGCTGTGCACGCAGGCGTTCACAAAATGGCGGCCGAAGTGACGGGTGGAGCCAAAGAGATGTCGAATCGCATCGCAGCAACCCTGGAGCACGCCTGCGACCAGAGTATGCGCCAGAGAGGCTCGTTTCGAAGAAACCACAGGCCAGTGTTCTGGTGGAGCGACGTGATCGCCGACCTCAGGGCCACCTGCCTTCGAGCCCGTAGGCAGCTGACTCGTGCGCGCGGAACCTTACGAGTCGCTGCGCGTAGCGAGGCCTACAGGACGGAGAGAAAGGCCCTCAAGACGGCCATAAGGGACGCTAAAAGGGACCGTTTCCTGCAACTCTGCGACGAGGCGGAGGACGACCCCTGGGGCGGAGCGTACACGATGGTGGTCAAAGGGCTGAAAGCCGGCAGTACAGCTGCATCGGACCCCGAAGCCTTAGAAGGCATAGTGCTGGCGCTTTTCCCGACATTATCTCCGGTGACTGTCGAGCCCAGTGCAAAGCACCACCCCAACGATGCCTGCGAAGTGTCGGAAGTGGAGGTGATCTGGATGGGTAATAGAGTGCCCCCAAATAAGGCGCCGGGGCCGGACGCTGTACCCAACAGGGCATTGAAGCTGCCCATCGCCTTACACCCGAGGTAGTTCGCAACCCTGTACTCCAAGTGCCTGGAGGAGGGGACCTTCCCAGAAAGATGGAAGAGGCAGAAGCTACTGCTACTCGCCAAGCCGGGCAAGCCCCCCGGGGAGTCATCCTCCTATAGGCCCATTTGCCTCACGGACACCACCGGTAAGGTCTTCGAGCGGATCATATCCGCCAGACTGACTGCGGCCATCGAGGAGGCCGGAGGTCTGTCTCCAAACCAGTTTGGGTTCAGGAAAGGGAGGTCAACGCTGGACGCCATCGACATGGTGACGGGAATAGCCGAATCGACCATCGCCGGTAAGAGGTGGAAAGGCGGTTCCAAATGCTATTGTCTAGTGGTAACGCTAGACATAAGAAACGCCTTCAACACCGAACGCTGGAGTCCCTCGCCGCCATGAATATCCCAGCGTACCTCATGAGGATAGCAAGGAGCTACTTCAGTGAGAGAGTGCTCCAGAGCATATGAAGTGTCCGCCGGAGTCCCTCAGGGCTCCGTGCTGGGACCCCTGCTCTGGAACACCATGTACGACGGTGTTTTGTGGTTCCCAATGCCCAGTGGCACGACCGTTGTGGGCTTCGCTGACGCCGTAGCGGTGGTCTTAGTCGCCAAGGAGCGCACCGCAGCAGAAGCTATGGCAAACGATGCGATTAGATCGATCGAAACGTGGCTCGCAAGTGCTGGCCTGGAGCTAGCAGCACACAAGACAGCGGCAGTCCTGATCTCGAGCCGGAAGATCGTGGAAACTGCCGAGATTCGGGTAGGCGGAGCAGTGATTAAATCGCAGAGGGCAATCAAATACCTCGGCGTTCTGATCGATACCCGGCTATCGTTTATGGAGCACTTGGAGTACGCCCAGAAGAAGGCCAGCAGGACGGCAGGAAGCCTCTCGCGGATACTCCTTAACACCAGAGGACCCAAGCAGATCACCAGGCAGCTGCTCACTAGAGTCGTGACCTCACAGATGCTGTATGCGGCACCAGTGTGCAGACTATGCGCTATCCGAGTGGCAACCGCATTCAGGACGGTCTCGGACGACGCCGCGCTTGTGATAGCGGGATTGGTCCCTCTGACTTGGGAAGCGACGGCGGAATTCGCGGCGAAAGTGATGAAATCACTTAGGCTGCTGGAGAGAGAAAGGAACGAGCGAATGAGCTAAGCGGCCTGCCACTGTGGGAAGCAATGCTTTGCGGCCGTACCGCACAGTGAGGACCAAGGTCCCGCTCGCGAGAGAGGAGGAGTATAAATCTGTCTTGCTGTATTGTATTTGTTATTTTAGTTGTAGTTAATAAATTGAATAAAAAAAAAACCAGCAGAGCAACGAAATATTCACCACGAAAAGTGGTCACGTGACCGAGCCCCGCGTAGAAGCGAGCGAGAGAGCACACGATAGGGCATACAAGCACCTCCCGAAAGTTGGCACGCGCCAAAAGGAAAAGAGCGAGAGGAAGCTATAGGGAAGCTTCGAGAAGCCGAAAAACGGAGTCGAGAAAACTTCTGAAAGCGCGTGACAACTTCACTTTCTGTGACGTGGCCGACTAGAGAAGAAGTGCAAGTTCTGGTGCGGGAAAAGGCGTTCGCCACTCCACGAACCGGAGTGGAAAAACCCCAGACGAACACGAGGATTCTTTTGGCCAAGGAATATCAAGCGAGGAGACGCGCCGCAACCCACCCGCGGCATCGAGACAAACCAGCCGTCGACGCGACGAAGACCAGCCACGGAGATCGCGCCACCAAATCACCAGTTGTCGATTGGCGCTGGACGCAGGAGGAAACCAGAAGACAAGGAGCAGAGTGTGCTGGCCCAGGACCAGCGGCGGAACACCCCAAGGATTCACGTGTGTGTTTGCGTGAAAGAGGTAGAGTACATTTTTGAGTGTTTCTGTTTTCACCTAAAATTTTTGTGAGTTGTCGGTGGTAAAACAACGCAGCCACATATTATGCGATGTTAGTAGAATCGCCTCCGCATTTTAACCGAGTATACTTGTAGTGCTGAATTCAGGCACCGGTACCAATTTTGATGTGCACCATACCCACGGTGATTATCGTCACTAAATGTTTAAACCAGGTAAATTTTCTCAAATTTTTTAGACAACGGGACATAATTTAGCAGCTTTAAAAATATACAACAAAATTGAACATTTGATTTATAGTAATTTAATGATTGGTCTCTAAATTAACCTTTTAATATCCTTCAAGGGTGTAACGACCCTCTTTTTGGGGTGCTCGGCGTAGCTCGCCGGAGTCGGGGTTCGTACAAAAATTTGTAATGTCCAAGTCCCTCGTGTCCCAAACAACCAGTAAATAGGCAAGAGAATACGGTAATTTAACATGGTCTTTATTGCATCCGATATAGCGAAACCTGTGGGAAAGAATACAGTGTTGTTGCTGTTGCACCCCCTGTGGTGGGTGATGCGACTCTGTGACGAGTGTACAGTGGGTCGACTTGAAGTTACCCTATCCGGGTGATGCGATCGTCGTTGATCGGCTTGACTGCACTCTGTTTGAGTGATGCGACTCGGCTACGAGTGTGCGGTGAGTCGACTTGAGGATATCCTATTCGGGTGATGCGTGTAGGGCGCGTGACCGTTTGCGGCTGGCCGCTGTCGTGGTCACGGTAGGTGGGTCCGCGTGACGTCCCTCGAAGTGAGCGCGTCCGTCGTGCCTAAGCTCGCACCGTCCCTAACGCTTTCCTGCTACCCTGGAGTTATCAAGATCCGCCGAAAAGGGCCAGATCTTCTCCCTTCCTACGCTTGCTTTGCGAATGTGGCGAACCTCACTCGACGCCCTCCCCTATTCCTGATCCGCCATCCAAGGGCCAGATCAGAACCCACGTCTATATTACCTGTACGGCGTGGTCATACGGACAGCAAGGGCCAGACCTCGTCCAACACCTGACTAGCTACGCGAAGCCCGCCGACTAGGGCCAAACTCCGCTCATCCCGGCTACTCCGTTAGATCTGCCTGCAGGGGCCAGACCTAGTCCTAACGCTACCTTCACCTGTCTTATCTCTCTTTGCTATTAAGGTTCGCCGCCAGGGCCAAGCCTTGTTCTACTGCTAGATTTAGAATTAGTACTACTTGTTAACTCACCAGTTGTCTCCTTGACTGCTCCGCAAAAGTGAAGTTGCACTAGCCGGTGTGCCGCTTTATATAGCCGGCTGACAGCTGTTCTCCCCCGATCGATAATCGATAACTCCCTGATGGTTGATAGGCAGAGCGTTGCCAGATCGACCGTATCCACTAGATTATTGTCAGCTGTTCAGGGCTGGGTGCACCATGTTTCGGAACGTGACTTTATGTCTTTTTGTGGTGTTGTTTAATAACCAAAGCGTGTACTTCATAAGTTGCTTGTTGGTGTTGTTGCTGTTTATGTTGCGACGTGGGTCGTCGCAAGGGTATTTTTATTTTAGTCAGAAGTGTGCAACATCGTGAAGGAGACATATAAATTATATATATCATCATCAACGGCGGAGTCGATCCAGCCATGTCCGTCTGTCCGTTTTTACGCAAGCTAGTCTCTCAGTTTTGAAGCCATCTGGATTAACCTTTGCATATAGCCTTCTGACTACTCTCACGGCCATTGACGCCACTTGCCTGATCACGGGGTTGATGCCTTCAATACCGATTGAAAACTCCGCTGCGTTTTATGCTCCGGATGCGTTTTATTCTGTAGAATACATTGCAAGCATAAGTACTTTTCAAAATCCTTAAGTTACATACCGCAGTTTCTCTTCCCACTCTCTGTGATAGCGTAAAACTGAGTAATTCGATCCTCCAAGACTTGGCTTAACTTTACCCAAATTAGTGTGACCGAATACAATAACTTCTTCGTTAATTCCTAAGTCCCTCACAAAAATAATACAAACTATGAGGGCGTCTTATTTAAATATTACGAACTATCGATTGCCTCAATCCGTTTTGCGACATCCCTACCCCCGTGAAGCAGCCGCATTCAGCTAGCTTCGAAGCGGATCGTTAGTCCGCGCCGCCGCTCCACGAGGTACTCTATCATTTCCGGCGAACACCTCTTCTACGACGTCTCGTTTCCACTCTCTACGTGGTATGACCGGTTCGACATGCGTTGGCATGTACCCATCTTTTCTAGGATCGATCCCTCAAAATACCAGCGACACGCTACTGCTTCCTGCTTCCGTCATATCTGGGAAGTACCGGAACATCGGGCACTCCCTTCAGTAAATCGTTGGGTGTCAGTGGAGCCTCCTCGTCCACCGTTACTGGCAAATAAGTGATCGGACGAAAGTTCACTATGCTCTCCGCCTCAATCAACAGGTTCTTCAGTACGTTCTTCTTGGGCGCCAGCACCTTCTTTATACATTGGAATATCCTCTCCCAGGCGCTACCCTCCGCTGGGTTCGCCTGGCAATTAAAAATCCACTCAATTTCTTTGGACGACCGCTCGCCCTGGATCTTTGCAGGCTCGAATACTTTGCAAAACCTCTTGGCTTCTCGATCGACTCCAACGAAGTTCCTTACGTTGTCGCTTCTTATCCTGGCCACCGGTTCTCGGCGGCTCATAAAGTTCTTCATAACGATGATACAATCTGTAGGCAAATAGTGGGCCATCTCCAAGTGTATGGCCCTCGTGGTTAGGCAAGTAAATAGTGCCATCCACCTCTTTTCCGTGCGACGTCCAATCGTCACAAACAGCGGTCTAAAATGGCCATCCGTTGGCCTCCAGCCAGTCCTCTGGCAGGGGACCCATAAGGGCTGCGTTGGCCGCGCCCTCTGATCGGACGTCACGCGCTGTATAGCACACACGCCGCAATGTCGATCCTTCCGCTGGCTTGCAATACTCCTTCCTCGTCGAAGTACGGTGAAAACCCATAAAGTCGGCTGTCCTTAGCGGCCTTTCCTTGGTCGTCCTCTGAAAACGCTTCACGCTCCGCTTCAGCTTATTCCGTCGACGTCAGTCCGTGGTCCGCTCGTTCGCTACGTAGTCCACGACATCGTCGAATAAATCTCGCCAGTCTTCCAGTCCTCGCTCGTCGAAGATCTTGACAGCTCTCTTGTGGTTCTCGTAGGAATGGAGATCCGCTTAGCCATCGCGAACCGATACTCAGGTCCACGTGCTTCTGCGGCCTCATCGCATCATCTGCCACATTTTCGGCAGACTGAATTCATCTCCATTGGGACGCCTCCGTGGATTGTAAGATCTCCGCCACCCGGTTTCCGATGAACTGCTTTTATTTCAGGTAGTTGCTGCTAATCCAGTGCAGCACAGTCTTAGAATCCGTCCATAGCACGCAGCTGCCGATCACTTGACGGTGTCCATCTGTCTCATAGTACTGCTGCTTGAAGTTTCAATCGCGGGATTGTCATCGTCCGCACACATCAAACCCTGCGTCTGCATGTATATCTCTCACCCTTGTCGAAACGACTATAGCTTCTTCTTCGGTCGGAAAACTGCTCATTCCCGGAAACGGAAGAGCACTGATGGGAGGGGCTGAATTCAGTGATACTCCGTTCACATTGGCTCCCGCATCGAAGACCAGCCTGATTTTTCCAGGCTTGTTCGGGTTTTCCACCCCAAAGTGAGGCAAGTACCATACCTTGCCTTCCTGGGACTTCTGGACTTCCTGCTGCTCCAGTCGTCGTGCGTAGCCCTTCTCGACGTAATCATCCATGATTCCAATATATGTGCGCGCGAAATCCGTGTCGCCAGAGCATAGCCCAGTCTGATAACGTCGGCCCACTCGCTTAGTCGTCCAGGATACTCAGAGCCGTGCGTCGCCACTATTTGCGACTGGTGGTGGCATTACTCCGCCATCTGCGACTGGCGGTGCTGGTCATCCAAGTTGAGTAGTTGCTCCCGTGGTGCTTGAACATACCTAGCTTGAACAACCTAGTTCAAAATGTCAGCGTATAGCTTACTGTTGTTGTTGTACAGGTCCATCTGACATGTTGCCCTTTTGCCCAATGGCCTCCGAAAATTCCACTCAATTGTGGCGCTAAGTTTGCACTCAACTGTGCTGGCAACTGTACATCTAAGGATTTCGTCACTCTAAGCTCTGGTTGCAGATTATCACTCATCCCCCTAGGCAGGTTCTCACTCAAACTCTGCAGTGGTGCCGCTTTCGAACTTGTCAGCATTCCACTCAAACATGGCGGTGTATTCGCCGCACAGCTCAAAAGTCAAAAGCGCATTTGTGTGAGTGAGCAACGGAGCAAGAACGACGTCGTGAGTTCCGTTATCCGAATAAATGTCCAGATATAAGAAAATAATATAGCTAGCATTTGGTTTTCTATGCAAAACCAATAGCTATTACTATTTAAATTAGCTATTTTCCGCTAAAATTGGCTGATTTAGCCGAGCAATAACATTTGACAGCACTGATGCTTTGAGCAGCTGAGCCGAAGACATTTGCCGAGGCCACACGAAGTCTTTACACAACACAGCAGCGCTGCCGGCAGAGCCTTTGCCAACCCTATGGGGTTGGGACGTGCCGATTACTGGTATAGGTTAATTAGCAAATCCGGCACATTATCAGTTTCATTGAAGTGCTCTTTGGTAAACCACTTCTTTTTTTTTTGTCCGATGTTAACACAAGCGAAGCGGATGGCTTTCCAACTCGTGAGCACGCAACGTATACCAGTCCATGTGAAAAACAATGATTTTCTAAATTTATCCCGCAAACACTAGGCGATTGGCCTTGCGACTTGTTAATTGTCATTGCGAACGCAAGGCGAACTGGAACAATCATTTGAAGCCAAACGGAAGATCAGTCGGAATGATTAGTATTCGAGGAATACATACATTTTCACCTTCCTACTTTTCTTTAATAATGGTTGCTTCTATCAAAATCAGTATAAGTCTTTTTACAGAAAGTCGAGTACCGTTGCAAAGTCGCGGTGGATTCAAATCACGCCATATCATAATAACTGTACCAAATTTGAGTTGCAGTTATTTGCAGTTATGTGGTTGAAAACCTGGTAACTCCAGAGATTTGTTATGGAATCAACGGACATACAATGTCACCAAATCGCCAGCAATTTTTGATTGAAGAGCAAGAATTGCTCGTTGACCTAGCATAATTCTGATAATTCTCACTTATATTGGGAAAACATTTTCAATAAGAGTTAATTGAGAGTCTACAAATCGGCAAAAGTCATTGTTAGGAGTAATTAATCCAAATATCCCATCAATTTGGACTTTTCCATTTCCAAAAGCTAACAATTGTTTGGAAAATTGTGCAGCACTTTGATCATTTTGAAGTTGAACTTTTATATTAGTGGTTAGCGTTTTTCGTTATTCCATAAAGGTGATGCCTTAAGGCAAGCATTCAATTCATCTGCAGGCGTTTCACGGTGAACCTGCAGGGATACAATCCGGTCTTATGAAAAATTTGTGCGTATCCGACGGCATTCGTTTCAATGCTGTTTTGAACATATTAACTACAGCATTATTAGCGTAAAAAAAAATGCTTGCAACTGTTAAATAATTCGTCTCTTTAACAGTTGTGTTCCCTGAAAATTGCACCGCACATTCAGCTGGTCCACCATCGACGAAATGAAATATATGTTTTTGCAGGAATTGATGCGGTTAATCTGGTGTTGGCACCATTGAACCATGCAAATTATATATTTATCCGTGTATCTGTAATTGCAAACAATTATCTGTTGAAGAATACCGTGTAACTTATGGTTGTATGATGGTGTAGTGTGTGGTGTATATGTTGTTATGTGTTGCAATTAATTTTGTTTGTGTAAGTGTATCTTTTACCTTGCAAGTCGGCATGAAGCCGCCTTCTCGAATGATATTAATTCCTAAGGAAGTCATGCGAAAGCAATTATCAGGATGTATTGAAAAAAATGGCTGGAATCTGAATCTTCCATTGAACACTGGTTTGTGGCTGTAGTGATGTGAGTAATGGATCCAGGTTGACTTTTTCGCTTACGCAGCACAATACAGCCGTTTGTCTTTTGAATTTTAACGAATTGCAATATCGGCATATAGTCGTCATTGCTCCATTGTTGCTGGCTTGCATGTCTTGTACGGCGGCCGATGTTCGCACGTCGTCGACTATAGATTTAATTAAATTTAACCTCAAATGCACGATCCACATAATTTACACCGTTCAACTTACCACCTTACAGACAAATGCCTGCTGTTGAAATGAAAAACAAGAAAGGAAGCTAACTTCGGCACGCCGAAGTTTGTATACCCTTCCAGATTGGTTTTGATGTTTATATGCAGATTTAAATTCTGAAAACACTCACAAAACAGAGTTTCATTACATTTTACCTATACTTATTATGTTTACATATTGTATACATTTACAAATCGCTTCTATGGCAGCTATATGATATAGTTGTCCGATTTTTTAATACAATTTTTACCAAAATTCTAGAATAATAGAAAAAGCTTATATCTCAGAGTAAATAAAAATGCGGTGAAAAAACAACGAAGCTATAACTTTATTTCTATTAATTTCCCGATCGTTCCTATGGCAGCTATATCATATAGTTGTCCGATTTTCATAAAATTTTTACAAAAATTCTCAAATAATATAAAATGGCCATATCTAAAAAATGCAAAAATGTTTAAAAACAGCAAAGTTATAATTATTTTTCTAAAAATGTATCGAACATTTATATGGCAGCTATATGATATAGTCGTCCGATCCGGCCCGTTCCGACATATATAGCAGTGAGAGTATATAGAAACTACATATATGCAAAGTTTCATTGAGATAGCTTTAAAACTGAGGGACTAGTTTGCGTAGAAACAGACAGACGGACAGACGGACAGACGGACGGACAGACAGACAGACGGACAGACGGACATGGCTAGATCGACTCGGCTGTTGATGCTGATCAAGAATATATATACTTTATAGGGTCGGAAACGTCTCCTTCACTGCGTTGCAAACTTCTGACTGAAATTATAATACCTTGCAAGGGTATACAAATGTGCACAAAACATGTGACTGATTTGATGGTTTCCAATTTAAATGTTAGGAAACTGATATCTTATTATTTTTACTTCTGTCACTATTTCACAAAATTGGTTTGTCACATGAAATTAACTGAGCACAGAACAATGACATGCTATTTATCAGAGATGGCGCTGTATGCGAAAAATGATTTTTCCACTTTTCTGTTAAAATTTTCCCGGAATTTTATTTGCTATAAAATCGGTTTGTGCGTTCTGGAGTTATATTATCAGAAAGGATAACCTGACCTATTTTTATATAATAGATGTAAATATGTAATGAAACTTGATATTAATTTGTTTTTTTTTAATGAAAATCTGACAACTATATTTTATAGCTGCCATAGAAACATCGGTAGATGTAGAGAAAATGTAAAGCTGGGAATGTAAAATTGTAACTGTTAAACTTTAAATATAAAAAGTACAGGTTAAATGTATTGAAGCTTTGTTTTGTTTGTTTTTTCAACATTTAATTTTATAATGTTTAATATATTAGAAATTTCAAATCTAAAATATATATTTTTTTTATTGATCTAAACGATGTTTTTTTATATCATTTACCTGAATAACAGTTTGCTTGGTTGGAAAGCGACAATTATGAGGCACATCATGAGCCATATTCGGTCGTTCCAGTCAGCACTTGGATTATTTGTAGTTTGGCGTATGCATTGGATAAATATTTCATCCCTTAACTCTTCCCGTTCAATACCTAACCCGATTATATATTGAATAATCTGCAACTCTCGCTCCGGGTTAAGTTCACCTCGCATATATTTCCAAAGTTCCTGAAAATACAATTTTTTTCAATAAAGAATGGAAAGAAAAAAGAATAAGATTTACAATTTTTTTATTATTCATGTTTATACCCTTGCAGGGTATTATAATTTCAGTCAGAAGTTTGCAACGCAGTGAACGAGACGTTTCCGACCCTATTAAGTATATATATTCATGATCAGCGTCAACAGCCCAGTCGATCTAGCCATGTCCGTCTGTCCGTCTGTCCGTCTGTCCGTCTGTCCGTCTGTCCGTCTGTCTGTCTGTCTGTCTGTCTGTTTCTACGCAAACTAGTCCCTCAGTTTTAAAGCTATCTGAATGAAACTTTGCATATAGGCTTCTATATACTCTCACTGCTATATATGTCGAAACGGGCCGGATCGGACGACTATATCATATAGCTGCCATACAAGTGTTCGATAAATTTTTAGAAAAAAAAATTATATCTCGGCTGTTTTTCAAAATTTTTGCATAATTTTTTATATTATTTCAGAATTTTTGTAAAAATTTTATGAAAATCGGACGACTATATCATATAGCTGCCAGATCTGTTATATGGCAGCTATATGAAATAGTGTCCCAAATCATTTGAAACTTGGTATGTCTTCTTGGGAGTTAAAAAAATGTATTCAAACGAAATTTCAATACAATAGGTCCAAAATTGGAGTTTATAGCAAAAGAAAAACGGAAAAAACCATACTGATATGGTACTAGAAAAATTTGATTTTATCGAAAACGTGTGGATTCGGACAAAAAGGATTAGTTACTCATTAATCTGCACACTGCTTAATAGTTTCCCGTTTATAACTGTTTGCAACGCTTTGTCATGCAAAAGTACTGATCCATGAAACACAACTACACTTTTTAAGATCGTTCCAAAAATACACATAAAAAAACACGGTACAATTGGTCATAAACAAATCTTAACGACACAAACATTGGTAAACTTTAGTTTTATATACCTGGACAATCATTTTCCATATTTTTTTCATTTCACTTTTGTGTAAGCTTTCGCCAAAACAAACAATCAAAGTCGCAACATTTTTGCCCCCAATTTTATACAAAACATGTGGTACATAATTATCTGACTTTAACAGCGCGAAAGCAGAACAGTATTGCTCCACATGTTAATCTATATACATATATAAAAATGGAGACAAAAAATGTTAGGGATCAAATCACAAGAGAACGGCTGGGCCGATTTGGCTCCATTTTTTTTTCAGTTTTTTGTAATTGCCAGAAGAAGGTTATAGCATAAGAAAATTTTGGGAAGTCCTTCCGGAAAGGTCGCTAGCGGCTCAACAGATGGACACACTGTTGTATGTAAAATTCTGAAACACCCTACAAAGATCATAGCTGCGTTGAAATTGTGTATCAATGAACTCGGTAAAAAAATATTTAAACAAAAAAATCGAGCTAACGAAGCATTACACAAGTGAGCTTAAACAATTGGAAGTAATGCCTGCTGTTAGACGATCAAATCTTGGGCGGCGTTCACGCAATGCAATAAATAACCAGAATTTCCGTAATAGTCGGACGCAAGAGGAACGTACAGAAATAAATGCATCGATACGTGCCCAAATGGCACAGCTT
>VNJY01008693.1:0-10538 GCA_008042715.1 Drosophila bocki | reverse complement strand
ACGGAGTTTTTCGTTCGACATTACTGAAGGTTGAACACCCGTTCAACGGCCGGGAGAATGTTCAGTCGCTGCAATATATATATAATTCATAATCATAACATTACATAATCTGTAATTCGTCAGTCGCAGCACTCTCATATGCAGCCAAAATAAAGTATAGATTACCAGGTCAAGCGCATATGTAGATTCTGCTGCCGCGATGAAGTGGAATGGAGCAATAGCCAATAGCCAATACCATTACAACCTACATTATTCTTGCACATCAACATTTGTAACCAGAAGCATATTCGTTTCCGCATGCACTAGCAACCTACATTATTCTTTATCATTAATATTCGTAAATGCAAGCACATTTGTTAGCTATAAATATCGTTAAGTTTGAATCAATAAAGTCAGTAATAATCTGCAATTCAAAGAGATCTTTACTCCTCCAACTGCAGTCCACCTAGTTCAAGTGCTGGGTGCGACACAAACAAGGTAATTAGTTTATGTGCTATTTTGCCAGGCATCGAAGCCTACTCACACTAACAAACACTCATACAAACAGATGCAGATTGGGGTTTCGCTTAGTGTTAACAAAGTTATAAAACTGTTTCGGGTCCTGCGTGAACTGAACCCTACAACGAGTTAAATAACTTTTATTACACTGCGCGTTAAGCACGGTGAAATCCGACCGAGCACTAAGATATCTTGAATGAACAGTGAGAGATCCGGTGCGTTTATAGCGATTATAAAGCCTAGACTTAACGTTTTTTAGGCGTGTCAGCTCTTTTGTGAACCAAGGTGGTTTACTAGAAACCGACGGATAGGCTAACGGAACACATGATGCAAGGAACGCATTCATGGCACTGTAAAAAATATCCACGGCGGACGCCATGTCAGTGCATCTGTAAAGTTCAGACCAATTAAATTTGGAAATCAAGATATCTAGCCTTTGAAAATTTGCCTTACGAAAGCAGCGAACTTTAGAAGCTGAGCGACTCAGATCAGGTTTGGTCTTTACGACAGTCCCCAAATCGATGGTCACTTCAAGAGTAGGATGGTAAAGGTCTTCAGGAAGCGTCAATGGATCAACTCTTGTTAAGTTTACACCTACAGGATCAGAGACGAAACACAGATCTAGTAAGCGATTTAAAGAATTTAATACATGGTTAACTTGGGACAAAGAAATGTCAAGCCAGCCATCTATGAGGTCATGCTGTGACGCAGTCTGGAGGACATTGGACGTACCATCAGATGACCAACGAGCTCCAGGTATATTGAAGTCACCTAGAGTTACTAATTGGTCTCTATCCGAAAGCATGTTGGAAACGGCCTGAATTGCCGAAAGGTGTTTCCAATAAATAGGCTCTTCAGCAGATGGAGGAACGTAAGAACAGGTTATATAGATAAAACTACCTGGAAATGATAGTTTTACACAGATAAATTCAATACCTGTGAGATCGTCATTTTCAACCAGTTCTTAAATAAGGGTGGAGTCAACGGCAATTATGAAAACAACACTCAGGGAGATACATATGTGAGTGGGCGGAGAAGGTAGGACTCAATATCAATGCGGATAAGACGGGCCTTATTCTCTCCACCAAGAGATACAAGGCGCCGCAATGGATCCCCCCAAAAATTAACAAAACCAGGCTGACCCCGAAAACACAAGTCAAATACCTCGGCATTGTACTTGACCGCAAGCTGGCGTGGAAGGCCAATGTAGTAGAAAGGGTAAAAAAGGCCACCATAGCGCTATATGCATCCAAGAAGATGCTTAGCAGCACATGGGGCCTCTCACCCGCTCTAATGCATTGGGTCTACATATCGGTGGTGCGTCCGACTCAGCTGTATGGAGTCTTAGTGTGGTGGCAAGCCATGGAGAAGAAAACTTATAATAAGCTTATGGAGAGAATCCAGCGGCAGGCACTGCTCTGCATATCAGGGGCGCTGAGGTCAACCCCTACCAAAGCACTCGAAACCATAATCGGTATATATCCCCTAGATATCCAAGCGCAACTGACAGCAGGAAAGGCGGCACAACGTCTGGTTGCATCAGGAAACTGGTCGATACAAGGTTTCGGGCACAGTTCAATTGGTCGAGACATGAGCAGTACATCTGACTACATGATACCCAGAACAACAGTATTCATGGGACCAAATGACTGGAAGTCAGGCCAGGACCATGCCCAATACCTCAATATATACATCGACGGCTCCAAGATGGAAGGAGGAGTTGGAGCGGGTATATACTGTTCAGACCCTGAAATAAGGCTGTCGTATAAGCTACCAAGCTACTGCAGTATATGCCAGGCGGAAGTATTCGCCATCAGGAAAGCAGCAGAGCTTGCGCAGAGCATAAACCGTCCACATGAGGCGGTCAATATGTTCGTAGACAGTCAAGCGGCGATAAGATCCATGCAATCATCAGCGGTCAGTTCCAAAAATGTACTGGCAAGCAGGGAGTCACTAGATAGCCTGAGCACAACTAAGTCAGTGAGGATCTACTGGGTTCCCAGCCACCAAGGCATAGACGGTAACGAAAACGCAAACGAACTTGCAAAGGAAGACGTCGGACTGGTGAGTGAAAGAGCAGAAAACGTCCCTATCTCCCTAAGAACTCTCCAAAGCGAGCTAAAGAGACGGGCTGACGCAAGCGCAAAAAGCAAGTGGAGGAATAATTCCGCAACCTGTAGAATATAAAAAATCATGTGTAAAGAGCACAACGAGAAACTCAGTCACTAAGTGCTGCATCTTCCTCGGAAGACCTGCAGAATGTTAGTTGGTATTCTCACAGGTTACTGCCTGTCTGCTGCACATGCAGTCAAGCTGGGTATTACCGACAACGCCAAATGCCGGAAATGTGATGAATCCGAGGCAATCGAAACCTTGGAACCGCGGGACAGACTCCGGCGTTTTGATTTGTCGACAGCCCACTGGGTCCCGCCCTCTCTTCTCCAGGAGGCACAGGGCTCGAGCCCCGAGTGGTATACCGCTGTTCGAGGTCGGCGAGTCGAGTCCACACCTCCTGTGTTTGCTCGGACTCTTTGATGAGGGCGACAAAATTTCGCCGTAAATCGTCGACGACTCCCTCAGGGGAGAACCCAAAGTCTTTGGCAAAAGCTTGTAATTCTGCCTTCAAGCGGGAGTAAATCCACCACGAGAAGACCCCAGGATTCTTAATCCTACGTGGAACGAACTCACCGGTATGTTTTTGGTCGAGATCCATAGCTTCGGTGGGTTCTTCTGTGTTGTCTTCGTGAATTATCTTCTTGTCTCGGGATGCCGTTGGACCACTGGGGCTCTTGATTGGAGTCTATAGGTTTTGCACTGACACTCGGTCGCGTTACTGTTCGAGTTCGCGAGTAAGCTCGTGGGCTTAGTATCGGGCACGCGTACTGGTCCGACGCGAATATGTTCACGGTCGCGGGCACATCGTATTATTTCTCGATTTTATTTTCAAATTTTAGGTTATGTCACTCGTTCCGGGGTTACGCACTCCCCATCCAGGTGGTATTTTTCCTGGTATTTTCTCCCTACAGTCCCTGTTCGGGCGCCACTTGTCACGCAGTTCTCTGGCCGTGATAGAATCTCAGTCGGGGCCAAGGAACCTATACAAGAAAATTTATATAGAGGGATGGGACGTGTAGTAGGTATGGTATGGGGGTGGCAGAATACCGGGGAACAAGGATAACCGTACGTAGAACCGTAAGAAAGGTGTCGCAGACTGCGCATCCGGGCGCAGTACTACGTGATTTAGTGCCAAAAGCGACTGCCCTATCTCACCCGTATGACTGACGGTGAAGATGTGGGTCTCCAACACCACCTGTCGGGCGAACGAGTGAAGCTTCCACAACCGCGCTGCGGATGGCCAAACTCAGAAGGAATCGCTGCTAGCACCCCCCTGTTGATGAGTGCGGTGAGCCCTATTAGCGCCGCGGGGGGTGAAACTCGGGTGGTTTGGGGGGCGAGGATAACAAACTACAGAAATAATAACAATTATGTTCCACTTTGGTTTTATGTCTTTTTATTATAATTATTCTTTTATCTTGTGGTGGGCCCTGCTGCTGCCCTCACAAATAAGTAAGTAGAAGAAGGTGCTTACGTGACTTTCCCTGGCGGCGCGGTTGTCGCGATCTGGCGCGACGGGAAGGGGGAGATGCCGCGTGGCAAACTCACGGTGCCGGCGTTCGGCAGTCAAGCTCGCGTCACCACGTGCGAGCGGGCGGGGTAACAGCGGTAAAACCTCGCGTTGCCGGCGTTTGGCAAAGGCGGCTCCCGTCACAGCGTACGATCGGGCGTAGTGGTGGCGCGGCGGAGCATGGGTTCGCGTTGGCTGAGCGCGGTGTCTCTTCGCTTCGCGTGGTTCGCTGGCTCTGAGGATGCGGCGACCGTTCGCACGTCTTTCCTCGGTGAAATCTCGAAGCGGAAGAGGAAGAGTGAAAAAATCAGTGGTCGCACTTAAGTGACGCGTCGCGCTTATCGATCGGCCCGATGGCTAGCGATTGGCCTATCGATCGCGGCTAGTGCGATATCAAGTTAGGGGAGTCTTTTCGCGGGTCGTGTCTTGGCTAGCGAAATGCTCGGGGTTGCCACCTAGTTGGTTTCTGGGGGTTCGTTTTCCGCAACTAATAATAATATTTACTACTTAGTTTGTTTAGCCTAGTAACTTTATAATGAAGAATAAGGTATTTACATGTGATTAACTTAACCTAATTATAACTATAACAATAGCAATGGACAAAATAGGAAAATTGAGATGACTCCGAGATTCTCGGTACGAAGCTGGGGAAAAATTGTGCGCCCCAGATTTGGGGCGTTACAAGCTGTTCCTCTCTCTCTTTCATATTGTTGCGACATACGAACAGACCTCAGTAACAGACTGTCTTCTGTCCTTTTTGCTGTTACCCGCTCAACTGTCATTGCGCCAGCGCGCCAACGACACCTGCCAAGTTACAGGGCTAAAATACCTGAGCATGCCGAATAATTCTCTTGCCATTGTTACCATGGCATTCCATATTTGCACTTAGCAACCAAGCCGCCGACATATGAAATTATTTCGTTTATATTTATTATTAAACACTACTTTTACAGTCGATAACACTGACCGACAGAATTTGAAAAATTCGCAGAACCAAGAACCGGAGTATACTTTTCCGATAGTTTTTGATGTGATGGACTCAAATCCGGTCACATAAAGACGTCTGCATGCGGTGTGTCGGGCCAGGTCATGCGGCACGGACCTGTGGCAACCCAAAAAGGCTATTTTGCAATATAGTTGCAATGGATTCCAAATAACAGCGGTTAAAAGAACAGAAGCTAAAAGAGTGGTGGACACAGGAGCGTCACAAAGCGCAATACGCATGAACAAGTACAGGGACCTCAGAGGGCAAGGTTGATGGAACGGAGCCCGATTATAAATAACACTAGCCAACGGGTCGAAACAAATCACCGTGGGAAAATTTACAGCGACGAGGAGGATGAAGCAACAAAGGAAGAAAAAAATATTTATCGTCGCGCAAAGGCAAAAGAGGATGCAGGGAGCTAGTTATATTACAACCCATAAAATCTATTTTAAATATGATAAACCAAACCTGGAAACAACAAACGATTATATACGAACAGGTGGACGAGTTACTAGCTCTGAGACTGATCGAACCATATCGTAGTCCGTACAGTGCACCGGAGGTACTAGTGAAAAAAGAACGAGTGAAGAATGTGTATAAACTATAGGCTGTTAAACAATAATACGGAAAAAGATCCAATCCAGTACCTAGATTGAGCCTCTTTTTAGACCAACTAAGATCCTAAAGGGAAAAGCAGTCTACACTACATAGAATTCACGGTACCAGGACGGACTAGACACAATAATAGGACTTTTGCGTTTGCGTATCTCGCAAAAGGGAACACTTAGAAAGCTACACGACGTATTCCGAAGACTGTAATTAGACAGGCATCGGCAGGCGCATTCCTGAGAATCTTTCAGGAACAAAAATTTTGTCACGAATCGGAGCACCAAAAGTTTCGATATCGGAATGTGGCGTACAGTTAACAGGGCGAAAGACAAGAACAGCCATGGAAAGATACGTCAACAGTTGACGGCACCGTACATACCCCAGGAGAATCGAACGGATCGAACCAACAGAACAGTACAAAAAATGATCGCCCAGCTGTCAAGAACAAACCAAATGGGATGAACACGTACCGGAATTGGGACAGCCAGGCACAGGGATTTTAGATTACCGAACGTGTTAAATGATACCATGACAAAGCAGCCATATAATCTTGTGGTCCGCTAAATACCCCCAAGGGCATCTCCTACCCTGAAGCTCTACTCCCCTCAAACTCAGTAAACGCCCAGCAGGCCCCAGGGCAGTCACAAAACAATTTTGAATCTATGATGTTTACCATGCAACAAAGTATGATAGAACTCATGTCATTTACGAAAACGACCATGCAAACGCTTGTCCAGAATCAGAATATGGTGATACAGTTGCTTGTAGGCCAACAGTCCAAATAATAAATAACCAATCGACGGGACCGGCATCTTTATCAGAGAACACATGAAACACAATTTTCACTCAAAAGGTTTGTAATACATTACTTGGAAGCCACGTCCATAAAAATGCAGTCAGGTAACGACAACTTTTGCATTGCCGCTGTCTCATGCCCACCTCGCTTTACAATCTCTGAAAGCCAATTCATGGATTTTTACAACTCTCTTGGAGATCCTTTCAAAGCTGAAGGAGATTACAGCACCAAGCATACGCACAGGGAATCCCGTGTGAGAAATAAACTAGACTACGTTTCCCCTGGTAGCCCCACATATTGGCCAGCAGACCCCAGAAAGATACCTGATCTGATTGACTTCGCGGTGACTAAAAATATCCTACGCAATTAAATAAACGCCAAGGCCCTTCCGAACCTTCTTTCAGATCACTCGCCACTTTTGATAACCCTCCTTCATAGCCCAGAAAGTACGGATCGCCCCTACAGGCTGACGTCGCACAGAACCAATTGGATGAAATACAAAAAGTATGTGAGTTCCCACATTGAGCTAGCCCCCCAGCTCAATACTGAAGTGGACATCGACTGCTCCACCTCCGCTTTGTAAGAAGTGCTTGTGACGGCAGACAGGATCCTGACCCAAGATGCCGAAAATGCACAATTAAGATATATTGAGAAACTCTCGCCAACCAGCATTAAGCATCCCTTATGGAGGGCTCTCCCAAATCTAAGCTCTCCGATTGAAACAGTGCCCCGATAAGAAACTCATCTGCACAAAGACAGAGCCGAAACTTTTGCCTTTCATCTCCAAGGCGTTTTCCAGCCGAACCCTGCTGCAAATCCATTTAAACTAACGCAAATCCATTCTGAAACGGAATCTACGCCAGCATCATTTCGGCCGAACGAGATCACGAAGGTCATCAGGGAACTATTATTGCAGCGCGATATTTATATTTTTTCCCGTTTCCACAGAAGATAAACAAACGAGTCAAAAAAAAAAAAAAAAAAAAAAAAAAAAAAAAAAAAAAAAAAAAATGATAATAATAAAATAGATAAATAAAAATAAGTAAATAAAAACACATGCCAAACTAGATTACGGTACAACACTACGAGCTAATTATTAATGTTTTTAGTATAGAAGGGTTGGCACTTCAAATAATAATATCAGAGAGGCGGTTGTAATCAACACATAAAACCAGGGCACGTAATCATTATAAGTGAAAAAATAATAATCAACGTTTAATGATTATCTATTGATTTTAATATATTTTGCTTGCCATAATTATAATTTTATATTTAATTCATCGCTCGAAAAATAATTATTATTATTTTGAGCGAAAAAAGATCGCTCAAAATTTCGCTCAGAATTTTGCTCAAATTGCAATAACTTCTTTCTAAGAGGTTTCTTTGAACACTTTTTTACATGATTCTATGAATCGAAAACAGACGAACCCAATAAACACATTTTTAAATTTAAAAAAAATCAATACTTTTTTTTATTAAAATGTATTTGAAATAGCCCCAAATAAATGAGAAGTCTTCATTTGCTGAGTTTTTGTAAGAAACTGATTTTATTTCATTCAAACCCTAGCTTATATAGCTAACATGAGAATGTACATTGTAAATCTTAGTTCTAGACCCACGCATCGGACAGTTCCCGATCGTGAGAAATATTTTACGTACGATAAGGGTGCACATGTCAACCCGATCGTACATATCTTAAACAAACCCAGACCGCTCACAGGAGGTCATATTTCGGGTTACTTGTTACATATGCTCAAGTGGCGGTTGTATTAATAGATAGATATGCACATACCAGTGCTGCTTCTTATCTATAACCGTGTTCATGTTTGAACAGTATTAATATACTTTTTTTGATTTTTGTATTATAATTTCCTTTGAATAAACAACAGACAAACTAAGAAAATGCATTAAAAAAATACTATTACTATTACCAGACCTAGGCAACGCAAACCAAACCTCACACAGTCTCAGTTCGCAAACTGAGTCCTCATACTACCAGAACTAGTACCTATTACTAGATTCGTAACCTGTTCAATCCATGGTCCACAGTGTGGTCCAAACTGTAGCCGATTGGTATAATTCGTTTTTTTGTGCGGCTTTTCCAAGTGGATGATTTTTTTGTTCAAAGAAAACATTGATAATCATTATTTACGGTCCCTGCATAAAACCTCAAAGGGTTCATGTACTTCAAACTTTCGCCTGCAGTGATTTATTACTAATGGAATATGGGTTCTAGATGTTAGTCGAGGAACATGGAAATTGAGCTACCCTAAAAGATAGGGGCTCTCAACATCACCGTTTATTAAGTTGTTAAGAAATACGACTCTAAGCAACGTTCTACGGTTAGCTATGGAGGGTAAGTTAACGAAGTTAAGTAAGTTATAGAAGTCTACTACAGCATCCCAGGGTAGGCTACGGAGGGCGAAAAATAAAATATTCTTTTGTACAGATTCAATATGGACTCCAAATTGAGGACTCCAGACGCATACTCCAATATAGGGAGTATTAACGCAGTAAAACGAGTCTTCGTTATATAAGGGGAATCGAATTCCTTTGACCACCTCTTAATAAAGCCGAGCATGCCTCTAGTTTTATTAACCATGCCTGAAATATGTTCAGAGAACGAAAGTTTAGGGTCTAAGGCCGGGGGCACACTAGCAGCGGGAAGCGGAGCTGACGGCTGACGGCTTATTAGCTCTCTGAAACAAACACACTATTTGTATGAGAGCGCGCACACCGAGAGCTCCGCTTAGAAATTTTCACTAAAATTATCAGCACCGCTCTTAGCTCCGCTTTCCGCTGCCAGTGTGCGCGTGGCCTAAGTGAACACCCAAATCGTCAACTGGGGAGTGACACGTAATAATGTCATCAGTTAGCACGACACGCTCTATATAAATAGAATAGAATAGGAACAATTAACGACATAGGAAATGGATCGGCGATAGAATGCAAAGCGCCACAGATCGCGAGCAGAGGGTCATACTGGACCGAACGGAGGCTGGCCACACACTGAAGCCTCGCCAGGGCCTATATAAAACGGGCCACGGCACTGGAGAAATCACTTAGCAGCCGACTACGATTGGGTCGAGTTAAGCTCCCCACTAGTTAGCAGCGAAGTCACTTATTGGGAAACCAGTTTCCTATTAATAAATCGTAGTTAGAATCTCTCTGCTGAATTTCGAGTCCGAACCTCTGCTGACTTTCAAGTCCGAATGTTTTCTGCTGACTTTCGAGTCCGAACCTCTGCTGACTTTCGAGTCCGAACCTCTGCTGACTTTCGAGTCCGATCTTTGCTGACTTTCGAGTCCGAACTTCTCCGAGCTGACTTTCGAGTCCAACAAAATTCTCTGAGCTGATTTTTGAGTCCAACAACAAACTTCTCTGAGCTGACTTTCGAGTCCGACAAGAACGTCTCTGAGCTGACTTTCGAGTCCAACAACAACGGGGGTCGGTTGACTTTTGAGTCTAGACACATCCCCTCGTGAATGACTTTCGAGTCCAAATAACCTATGTTCTGGCGGGACTATCGGTATCTACCCTACCGGACAGCCGCAAATCTGGACGAGGAGGATGAATCGGAACCACGGCGCACAGTGGTTGGGCTTGTATGGAGACGCGGCCAAAAATAGTTCTAGTTGATGTATCGTTACGAAATTAATACCAAAAATCAAGAAAAATGTTTTAAGTATATGTCCAAATAATTGGCCATGTAGCACGTCTATATCATATAGCTGCCATAGGAACAATCTGTTAAAAATCAACATTTAGTATGAAAACTTTTTTGTTTTTCAAAATATCTTAACCAATTTCACAGATAATATGTTTGGAACAGGTTTATGCATTCTTACCAAATTTGGTTAAAATCGGATGTCTATATCTTATAGCTCCCATACAAAATTTTTATAAAATTATTTTTTTCTAGCTAAAATTAATTTTTTATCTCTTAATGAGAATGTTGGTGAAATATAAGTGTCCAAAAGTAAAAAAAAAATTATTAACTTATATATTGTGTATTTTATTTGTTT
>VNJY01008678.1:0-11889 GCA_008042715.1 Drosophila bocki | reverse complement strand
TTTGAGAAGCTTTTATTTTTTCAATTATAGATTAACAACTACTAAAATGAATATAGTATTATTCAAAAGTATATTTAAAAAGCTATTATAAATATATATATATATATATATGTATTATTATATAAATTATTTATATATTTATATTTATTATGTATATATTATCCATTTATGAGGAAGACATTTCGGCATTGCATTGTTTGTTATTTTTATCTTATACGAGCAAATTAGTCAATGGTTTCTAAAATAATTTTTTTTAGAGATATTATTTAATCAGTAAAATATTACTTAATTTATAATATAATTACCATCTTATAAGAGTTACATATTGTTATTATTATTTTTAAGTACACTTATTATTTTTGAATACTTTTAAGATGAAAAATATTTGCTTTACAAATTGTTTTGTTTTTTGAGGAGTTTTTGCCCGTTTTCCGTGGCCGAAAATACAAAATAAAGGCTTTAAATCAGAAGTTTTTTTATTTGGTTGGCCTGGGCTTATATAATAATATAAAAACGTTTTTCCCACCCTTAAAAAAATTAAAAGAATTTATTTTAAATGGAATTGAATTTTTGCAGGCCTGCATAGTTAGAAGATTTAAATCCACATCCCCATGTATTTTAGGCATTTGATTTTGAATCTGGTGTCTGTATCCCATTTTCAAATATTTGTTTTTTTGTGGATGTATCAATAATAAAAAGTATAAAAGTACATAGTACGGTATCTTCCATATGAATAAAAAATTAAATAACATAAAATTTACAAAAACCATAGAACCAAGAATACAGGACCAATACTGATACCAAATTTAGCGCATAAAAAAATCATGGAGGTAATTCCAAACTCGGACACTTTTTTTCTTCACCTATATTGAAATATTTTTTTGGTAATGTGCAAGACTTAACTAAGCCGTGGGCTTTAATTTAACTTTCATATTAGTATCTTAATATTATTAGTCAATTATTAGCTGATTATTAGAAGAATTTACTATCTCTTTACATTATGTTATCATTTCAGTGACTGCTATGAATCTGAGGTTGTACGTAAATGAATCGGCAAGATTACAGAACCAAGAACCGGAATATACTTTCCAAAGGTTTTTGAGAATATTTCCTATACTTCTGGTATGGCAACCCAAAAGTCCAAAAATTAACGGTATGGCAATTAATGTACTGCTCTTTTCCTTCAAAATCAGTTTTTAAAAATTGAAAACAATTTTATTGATCTCCGATATAACTTCTTTTGAATTTGTATACCATTGAGGGCTACTTTAGTTAGAAGTTGGCATCATACAGGTATGTTCCGGTTTCCACTTTTTGATTTTAGATTTGAGATGTTTCATGTGACTTCGTTATCAGATGTTTCGGGATTCAGTTACTTTATTTGCTATACATATATATATATATATACATATTATTCTTATTCTATTATGCTAGATATTTCAAATCTAAGATATACAGGCCTGTTCTAGTTTCCACTTCCGCAAAATTTATTCAGATTTGGATTTCCCTGTTCTGTTCTAGTATTCACTTCCGAAAAATTCTTACGGATTCGTATATCCCTCTGTTAAATACATAATAATACATAATCACAATATATTTTAAAATAATTAATTGCTGATTGAATTTGAATCCGCCGGCCAAATGGCACACGGAAAGTTTCGAACGTTTCGCCTGCAAATTAACAGAGACTTAACAGAGGGATATACGAATCCGTAAGAATTTTTCGGAAGTGAATACTAGAACAGGTCAGGGAAATCCGATTCCGAATAAATTTTGCGGAAGTGGAAACTAGGACAGGCCTGTATATGATAAAGTCGTCCGTTTTTCAAAAAAATTAAATTGAAATTCTGAAATAGTATAAAATGTTCATATCTCAAAGTATATAAAAATATACTAACAAGGAAGTTATAATTTTTTTTCTGAAAAAATTCCGATCGTTTTTATGACAGCTATATAGTTGTCCGATCCGGCACGTTCCGACTTACATATATGTTTACCAGCGAGAGTAGTCAAAAGATTATCAGCAAAGTTTCATTCAGATAGGTGAGGGACTAGTTGACGTAGAAACGGACAGACGGACGATAGACGGACATGGGTAGATCGACTCGGCTGTTGATGCTGATAAACAATATATATACTTTATAGGGTCGAACGCAATGAAGGAGACCATTGCGTTGCAACTTCTGACTAAAATTATAATTCCTTGCAAGGGGATACAAATAACGATCGAAAGTTACAGTTCCTCAAAAGTAACAAAAACTGTTTTTTTTTAAATTTATGGTTGGAGTATCTCAAAAACCAGCGAATCAAAAACCCTCGGCCTGTATAATTATAATTATTTATATATTAAAATGTTTTGTCCATAATTGTTATTTTAAAAAGTTTTTTAACATTTTCTTATAGCAAAACTTATATATGCAAGAAATTAATTTTCCAAATTGATAAATAAGTGCACAAATTTGTTAACTCTTTTTTCATAAAAAAATTCGAGTTTAACTGACTTTTAACCAGGGATCGCAAAGAAGAGTTATGAAAAGGTAATAATTGAATATAACTTTAAGTTTAAAATTTAAAAATAAAAATTGATCATAACTTTTATTTTAAAAATGGAAAATAAAAATTGAATTTCAATAACTTTTTAACTGAGCAACCTATTTTAAAGAATTAATTAATCTAACTTTCAATACCTTTCGTTTGATGTATATATTAATTTATGGCTTTGACTAATATCTTCGCAATTTGCGTTTGAATAAAATGGTAATGACTAAAATATGCAAAATATATAAAAATATACAAAATATGCAAATATGTAAAATAAACACATATTAAAACATTTAATTAAAGAGATTCTTAGAGTGATAAAGAGGTTAAAATGTCTTGATCCTATAAAAAAAATGCAAATACATATGAACTACATATACATATCTAACGAAAGGTATTGGAAAGTAGATTTATTATATATGCCAATCTTTAAAATTGGTCGCTTAGCCAAAAGTTATTGCAATTCTATTTCTATTTTTATTTTTTAAATAAAAGTTGTTAATTTTTATTTTAATTTTTTTTTTTTCAATATTAAAGTTATATGTCAATTTTTTCTTTCTCATAACTCTTATTTGCGATCCATGATTTTAATATATAATATTAAGAGTTCACAACCTTAACATATTATCAATAAATAAAAATTGTATAAACAACGATTTAAAAATTGTCTATGCCACTGTATCATAGAGCGGGAAATTATAAAGTTAAATGATTGTATTGAATAAAAACTTAAATTTCAACCTTTATTTAAAATTCCAACAAAATTAAGAATAAACAAAATTTTCGGTATCACAGAAAACTATTTGAAGTCCCCCAAAAATCTTGGCGCAGTTTTATAAGAACGTCGTGTCGTTGTTATTTTTATTTTTTTTAAATACAGCGCGCTTTATTTAAATTAAGTTTTGTGTTACGGCAAAGGGGCTTGTATTTTGTATTACATTACTTCCGAGTTAAGAAAGTATTTAATTTACGACTCTTTAATCAAATTTAAATTAGTAATTCAATTATTATTTGTTTTTATTGGGGAAAAATTTAAACAGCCGAATACAATTTTCTGCTTTCGTTCTTTTTTTATGAAATAGGCTTTGTCATCGTTAGGAAAAAAGTTTTTTAAAAAAATGTACAATAGTCTCGGAAAAAACATAAATGTTATGCACAAATAGACTTATTATGTCTTATAATCATAAAATAAGGGAATACCCTGATCATATGTTTATATGTTTAAAAGATATAATAAATCTATTTTTGTATAATATTCTTATAATATAATAATCAGTTTATTACAAAGATAGTACGATAAGCATAAAAGCTTGGTTAAGAAAAACAATCCATTCCACCAAAAACAAAAACCTTTTTCTTTTCCAACCTTAATTATTTAACTTTTTAATCTGTGTTGGGACTTTAAGTTCAGTTCTATTAAGATCATTTCAGTAAAACCCGTACAATATGAGTTACCTTTAATATAAATCTCCCCATTTCTAATGATAGGATTCTTAGATTAAATATACCTAGTTCCCACATTAAATCTATTTTGTTATGGGACAGCAGTTTCTTCAGCACATTATTTCTGCATATCATCAAGTTATTCGAACCATCAGATCTTCGCTGATTATTGTCAAATTCAATATGAAGTATGACGCAGTCAGTGTGATATGGAGATGCATAGTGATCACCAGTAAACTTTTTTGATTCATTTTAATAAACTATATACCTACACAAACTTACACTTAAAATAAGGTATACCAAAATATTAGTTCCTTTAATATCGTAGGCGAGCACCTGGGACCCCGAGTTTGTAAATGACCAGGGTGAGCGAGGAGATGGGACGATTGCAGGCAACTTGTTTGACTTATCATACCCATTGCGTGAAGGTTGTTGCGTATGTACTGAAATATAAGGATTTAAATCAAATAAAATACATCTCATTATATGCATTATTAGGTAAAAAAAAAGTTATCACTTGGTTTCCAAAGATATAGACTAAAGCTTAATTTTCTAATATTCTTCCAACAATATACTTATATAGATAAAATAAATATTCAGGGTGTTTCCTTGACGACTGAATTACTGAAACTATCGGCGATGTATCGCGATAGTTAGCCGACATTTTCAGCCATTTTAATGGGAACAGCTGTTAAGTTAAAAACCGAAAAAGTTATATTTATACCCTTGCAGGGTATAATAATTTTAGCCAGAAGTTTGCAACGCTGTGATGAAGATACACTGCAAGGGTATACAAATTTGTCAAACACTTTGTTTTATCCAACATTTCTATACCCTTGCAGGGTATAATATTTCAGTCAGAAGTTTGCAACGCAGTGAAGGAGACCTTTCCGACCCTATAAAATATATATATTCTTGATCAGCATCAAGAGCCGAGCCGATCTAGCCATGTCCGTCTGTCCGTCCGTCCGTCTGTCTGTCCGTTCGTCTGTCCGTCCGTCTGTCCGTTTCTACTCAAATTAGTCCCTCAGTTTTAAAGCTATCTGAATGAAACTTTGCATATAGTCTTTTCTATACTCTCACTGCTATAAATGTCGGAATGGGCCGGATCGGATGACTATATCATATAGCTGCCATACAAATGTTGAATACATTTTTAGAAAAAAAAAAAAAAAACATAAATTGGTTGTTTTTCAACATTTTTGCACCATTTTGAGATATGGCCAATTTATATTATTTCAGAATTTCGGTTTTAATTTTATGAAAATCGAACGACTATATCTTCTAGCTGCCATAGAAGCGATCGGTAAATGTAGAGAAAATGTGAGGTTTCGAATGTAAAACTGTAACTGACAAACTGTAATAATAATAAGAATAGGTAAAATGTAATGAAACTCTGTTTTGTGTGTGTTTTCAGCCTTTAAATCTATAATATTAGGTTGTGTGGTAATGACATACCGGTTTTTATGTACATTCTAATTTCGCGCTTCGCTTGTGAAGTCAAATATAATCGTATCTGGCAATGTTGTATATCGTTTGAAAGGTATTTAAAATGACATATAGTTTGTTTACATGAGCTTACAATCGATTGGAATGGAGTTCACAAACGCAGAAATTCGGGCAATTTTGAAATTTTATTACGCACAGGGAAAAACTGCTACGGAGTCTCGCAGACAGATTATTGCTGTCTTAGGAGATAACAAACTTTCGATTCAAACCGCCGAACAGTGGTTTAGGCGATTCCGAAGTGGCAATTTTGATACCGAAATACCCAAGCCTTCCGGACGACCAGTGACCGTTGATACGGATAAAATCATGGAAATAGTGGATCGAGTCATGTGACTATTAGAACCATCGCAGAGGAGCTGCAACTAAGCACGGATACCGTCCATAGGCATTTAACCCTAGACGGTCATGCTTCGTCGATTCGACGACGCAAAATCACAAAAGATCGAAAAATGAAAAAAGGGTTGTTTTTATACCCTTGCAGGGTATTATAATTTCAGTCAGAAGTTTGCAACGCAGTGAAGGAGACCTTTCTGACCCTATAAAGTATATATATTCTTGATCAGCATCAACAGCCGAGTCGATCTAGCCATGTCCGTCTGTCTGTCTGTCCGTCTGTCCGTCTGTCTGTTTCTACGCAAACTAGTCCCTCAGTTTTAAAGCTATCTGAATGAAACTTTGCATATAGTCTTCTATCTCACTGCTATATATGTCGGAACGGGCCAAAACGGGCCGGATCGGACGACTATATCATATAGCTGCCATACAAATGTTCGATAAATTTTTAGAAAAATAATTATAACTTGCTGTTTTTAAACATTTTTGCATACTTTTTTTAGATATGGCCATTTTATATTATTTCATAATTTTGGTAAAAATTTTATGAAAATCGGACGACTATATGATATAGCTGCCATAGGAACGATCGGGAAATTAATAGAAATAAAATTATAGCTTCGTTGTTTTTCAACGCATTTTTATTTACTCTGAAATATAAGCTTTTTTTTATTATTCTAGAATTTTGGTATACATTTCATAAAAATCGGACAACTATATCTTATAGCTGCCATAGAAGCGATCGGTAAATGTATAAAATATATAAAGCTGGGAATGTAAAACTGTAACTGTCAAACTGTAAACATAATAAGTATAGGTAAAATGTAATGAAACTCTGTTTCGTGAGTGTTTTCAGCATTTAAATCTATAATATAAACATCAAAACCAATCTGCAAGGGTATACAAACTTCGGCGTGCCGAAGTTAGCTTCCTTTCTTGTTTAAGTCTAAAATTTTTTTAAATGTATACTTATTATATATTATATTTTGTTGCTTTTTTGGGTTGTGGTTTTTTATTTTTTTAATTAAAAGTTATAAATTAAAAAAGTTATGAAAAGAAAAATAAAAATTTAAAAATAAAATAATAATAATAAAAATTACATTGAAAAGGATAATTATTTCTTTCTTTTACAATTTTTATAAAAAGAATGCAGAAAAGGAGTCTGTCTACAGACATCCAAACTAGAATGAATCCGATCGCTAACAAGTGTTCAAAACAAAGAAGGCGATCATGTCACAAATACCCGGGTGTCGTACCAAACACCCGGGTGTTTTCAAGACACTCAGGTCATAAATGGATTTCTTTCTTGCAACTCTTTTTGCATAGTTGTTTTCTTCATGTGTGTCGTCCCGACACCCAGGTCATAAATGTGTTTTTTTCTTGCCACTCTTTTTGCATAGCTGTTTTTCTCGTGCCCTTTTTGAGTGCGAGTGTGATCGGCACCCGCTGACGAAAAGTACCGCTGCTCAACTCACAGAGTACTTGCAACACACAGATGTTTTTTTGTGGTTGTTTGTCTATTACTTTGATGCTCGGTGGTGAGTGGCACCGGCACACAGTAGCGCCTCTCGAACAATTAGCGTTGCAAAAATCAAAAAAGTCATGTTCGCAAAAACGATTTTAACCATACTTATTCAACAGGAAATTTAACAAGGATTCAGAATCTGCAATAAAATCAATTTTAAGATTTTTTTTGTATAAGTTATGAGCATTTAAAGTTGAACTTTGATTCGTTTTTTGCATCATACAAAAAAAAAAGTGTAAATTGGTCGACTTTCAGGTAATATTACAAAAAAACCATAAAACCAATGGTCAGGGTTTTTACTTTAAATGATAGATACATTCATAAACTATTAAAGAACCTAAAAAAATGACACTTTGGTTTGGGCTTCTACAGGTAAATCGCTACCTGCCAGGTGTCCATTTTTTTCACCTTTTTCTGCCTAAAGTAGTCTATATCTTCTGACGCCAATGAAAGCCACTGACTACACTATGACTACAAGTTCCGTGGATCTTTCCTGGATCAGAATTAACTTTCATCGGCTGCGTCGAGCTGCGTCTGCGGAAATGCAACGCAAAAAACGAAAACAACTCAGGGTAAAATATACCAAAATACCGACACAATTTCATACATTTCAAGAAATATACTAACTGTAGCGCGTGGCGGTTACACTTCGAATAAAAAAAAAAAAAATTTTTTTCAGTTTTCAAATTATTTTTATTTGAGCAAATACATAAAAATAAACATAAAAAATTAAATACAAATTTTTGTTTAAAAATTGTTTTCATTGGAAAAAAAATATTTTTTCACTTTGATACCCTTTAAAAAGGCGTATTTGTGGGCGTGGTACTTTATGCAGTACATATATATATTTTACAACAATTGCCTGTCCAATGCCGTTTCAATTATTCGATTATCTTATTTGGTTCAAAAGATATGATTTTTGCAACGCTAAATGAGAAAAGGCGCTACTGTGCGGCACCCGAATTTAGTGCAAAAAAATGCCACCCTTGCAGTTCTCTGGTATACACCATAATATCTAATGTTGATAGCCTCCCAAAACTAAAAACTTTAATATTAACCCACTTAGTACGCATGCAAGCAATCAATCCGTCAGCACGCCAGTAGTAGTTTCCTCGCATTCTTTTCTATTTATTTCCTTCGCGCCTACTAACTGCTAACAGAACAAGCAGGTGCTTGGTGCCGCAAGTTCTACATGATATGTACTGTCTATAGTGCATCAACGTCTTGCATAAAATTCCAAATAACCAATTCAGTTAAAAAATTCATGTGCGCTTCCATATCAGCATTAGTGTGACTGTATATTATTCGCTACTGACCGGAATTATTGAATTAATTTGCATATTTCCGTTTTAAATTCCACAGGAAAAAATAAAATTTTCCTCAAAGGTAATAATTATATTAAAAATAATTATTACAAGTCCGATTTGTTCCTAAATTCCCAATCCAGCTTCGAACCATAAATATTTCGGAAATATTATATATTTACAGTAAATTTACGTAAAATATATATAATATCTTCTAAGATGTTGAACAAATTTACTTTGATCTGTGACCGTCTGAGTCCCTTCAAGTCCCGAGTCTGCAATCCAGCAGCACCCACTCCATCCAAGTACTCTTGCGAAATCCATCTCGACCAAGTCCGAGCGCTATGGGATAAGGTCGAGAAAGAGTACGAAGATTGTTCAGAGCTAATTTCAGTTGGCTTAGAGGGCGCGGAGGACACCTTGCCTACTCTTAAGACAAAATACGACTACTCCTATTTTAATTACGAACAGTGCTCATGCAACGGATCGATACGATCGCCTCCAAAGCTGTTCAAGTCCAACCCCCTGCGCCCCAAAATTCCTTATCGTCTGGCTGTCGGCTTCCTCCCTGCGAAACGGAAGTTTTCTCGGGCGATTATCTTCGCTGGCCGACTTTCCGGGACCTTTTTCAGCGGTCTATATCGACAATCCTACGCTGACCCCTGTAGAAAAGTTGTTCTATTTAAATGCCTGTCCGGCCTTCCTGCGGATAATTAGGACGGGCTCCTGGTTAATTTGTGCTCCACGAAGCTTCCAAAGCTGACGCTCTCATTATGGGAGCCTCTAATACCCAAGAGTGCCTCAAGGCACTTATTATATAATTTGTATTATCTAAAAATCGAGGAGCCTTTTAAGTATTTGAATTATACTTGTCAATTCACAATAAACATGTGAACTTATGAGTGGAAGCTTTCACAGCTGTCTTAAGCCTTACATGCATCATGCATTCGCTTCGGTGTGCTTCGTATTGTGATTTGGTTATCAATAAAAATGAAATAACTTCAAAATCAGCCAAATAAAATTTATTGTTCTTGAAGGTAAGATATTATACTATATAATCCAAATTAAGTTGCATATTTGCAACTTTATACAAATAGTGCGTTGCAGCGGTGAAATTGTGATAAGTGCCTTGAGGCACTGTTGGGACTCCACGCAAACTTTTACAAGCAGCGCCTTTTTCACAGCTGCATGCAATTGTTATGTTTGTTTCTGTTTATTATATGGTTTTGTTTTAAGACTTTCGATCGAAATGGCAGAGCGAATGCGTAGACGTTTTAAATTGTCCGAGTTGACCGATGAACAATTGCTTGACTTGTTCAATGATGTTGAGACGGACGAGGAACTCTTGAATAACTCCAGTGATGACGATGAAGACAGCTTGGATTTGGTAGAATCACTTAACACGGCATTGGAGGACGCCGAAACTATTTCATTTATCGACAATACCGCTGATAATGTCAAAGATAATGTACAGGAGCTGGAAATTACCAAAAATCCTGCAAAGAGACCTCGTTCACCACTGCCGATAAAGGAATATTCAGTGTGTACATCTGAGCCTTTTTCTGGTGGTTTCAATTGTGCCGGTAAGAAAACTAAATTATATAATGGTACTCAAATAACTAATTAATTTATCAACAGATGTTGAATCAATAAACAAGGTGCCGACAAAGGTAACATGGCGGCAGCAATCGATACAGTTGCATGTAAACGATATAGCTTTTCGGGGAGATTCTTCACTCCCAGATTGTATAAAGGAACTTAAACACCGATGCAGATTTTCTGTTACTTCTTCGATTCAGAGATTATGAATATGATTGTTGAAGAAACCATTCGGTCAGCATTGACGATATCCATCACTACATTGGAATTTTGATCTACATGTCCACTTATCGGTACCCGAATATAAAAAGCTACTGGGGTATAAATGCATTACAGACAGCCGTCTGCTTGCTATCCACTTATGTGGGTGTTAAGCCATTTTTGAAATTAAATGCAAATAAAGAGATAGCAAAGATAGCTCGTTATGACAGGAAATCTAAAAGACAAATTTAGGTTTATTGTCCCCAAATTATTCGGGAATATAATGCCCACATGGTCGGTGTTGATCTCATGGATGGACTTATGGGTCATATTCGAGCAAAAACACAAGATGCCATGACACGAATTTTTTACCATTTGGTTGATATGGCAGCGAAAAATGCGTATGTTTTATACAGGCGCATCAACAAGGAAAACAAGAGCACAGACTATTTGTTGGAGCTTCCGCAGTTTCGGGAATCAATTGCTGCTGGTTTAGTTGCAAATCAAAGCAAGCATAAACGCGGTCGACCATTTTGTCATAATGATCGGAAATTTCCGTCACCATCATCCCAGCAAACTGCAGAACAAGGTTGGGCAATGCAATCTCCATCCACGCCGAGATCTTCGCTCACAGTTGGTGAAAAATCAAAGCATCCAATTTCAGATATACGGTTTGATGAATTCAATCATTTTCCTGTTTGGATGAGCCGAGACAGTGGCAAAAGATGGTGCAAGCACTGCAAGAAATCCCAAACACACATATGTGCACAAAATGTAACCTGCACTTGTGCTGTACGGCAAATAAAAATTGTTTTTTTAAGTATCATAATCGAAAATAAAAATAAACTCATATATGTAAAAATTGACTTAAAGACCCAAGAGTGCCTAGAAGCACTTATATACCTTTGTTTGATTTACAGGTTTTTTTTTAATTGTTTATCTATATATATAAAAATGGGGACAAAAAATGTTACTAATGGCATCACAAGAGAACGACTGGGCCGATTTGGCTCAAATTTTGGGAAAACCTTCCGGAAAAGCCACTAGCGGCTCAGCAGATGTACACACTGTTGTATGTAAAATCCTGAAACACACATAGATCATAGCTGCGTTGAAATTGTGTATCAATGAAATCGGTAAAAAATATTTAAACAAAAAAATCGAGTTAACGAAGCATTACCAAAGTGATTTGAATTCGCATTCGACCTTCATCGAGTGCAGACGTGCTTACGGACGACCGCTACGCGGGGTTTATTCTCGAAGTGTTTTTTCATGGTGAAAAAGTAAATTCGGAACTCTAAACTACGTACTGTCAGCTAGGCCAAGCCCTACAGTGCGTATGACATACGGACACTAGTGCGTGAGACGTGTTTTTGAGCTGCAAAGTTCATTTATATGGTGCCACGCGTAACAAGCTCAAAATAATGAGCGGCG
>VNJY01008672.1:0-13411 GCA_008042715.1 Drosophila bocki | reverse complement strand
AATTTATTTCTGACCCCACCTCAGATTTTACAACAAAATTGTTGCCGTGTTCAACCAGTTTTCTCGTTTTGGCGATAGGTCGATAAGTTCACCGCAAAAAGTTATCGCCAAGTTTGCCATATTGTTGGTGGAACGAAACAGCCAGTTAAAAATACTTATAAAATATAAATGAATACATTAATAACTTTAAAGGACCGCCAAAATGGTTGTTTATAATTAATGCTATTTAATGTGATTACTTAAATGGTCCAAATTAACCAAATAATTATTTGAGACCACCGGAATTAAAACTGTGAAAAGTGTGGCAGCATCTTAGATGCCTAGATTTGCTTAACTCTAGCATTTTTTGCCTTTTTCTGGCTTATAAAAAGGGCAATTGTAAATATAATAGGCAGTACTTTACGTTGTTTGCTTATTACCAAAAACACAAGTTAGCTGCTTGAGCAGTGAGAAACGATGAGAAAACGAAACATTCCGATAGCAGAAATTTGCCGAAAACCGGAGCAGCTAAAAACGAAAACGATTCGTTTTCGTCCAAAACGAAATCGAAAAAATTTTACGATTACCGGAGCAGGCCTGATTATATATTTTTTAAAGCTTTTTTTGAAGGCATTTTTATGTTTAATTATTTTCCAAGAAAAACATATGATATGTTTGCACTTGTTGTACCAAATCTCTTTATTGCAATCTTTTAAGAAGAGAAAAATCTAAGGAGAGCGAAAAAATGTTAAATTGAATGGTAATTTGTATCTTGTTTCTTATCTAATATAGTTGCTCAGCATAAAGTGCAAGCAAGTGTATGAAACTTAATAATTGATATATGCAAAAACATAGGGCTACTTCTAACCAATTTATTTATATTGATTTTCAAAGTGGCGTACTTCCGCGAACGTGAATATTTTGTATATGAAAATTTTTAGATGGCTAAAACAAGTTACATAAGTACCGAGTATATTAATAAAATTGAAAACGATCCACTGAAGTTAAGCGCTAACTTTGGTTGTAAAACAATCAGAATCGACTTCCATTTTGAGTGCGTTTATTTTATTTGGATTTTTATGGGGCAACAATGGTGCTTCTCCCAACACTTGTAGGTTTTTGTTTATTGGTGGGGACAGGTGCAGCTCCCAACTCCAAATGGTTTCTGTCTTATATAAGGTTCTTAATCTGCGGTGGTACGGCCAATATTAACATACGGACCCAGTATGGTAGCCAGAACTAACGAGGGCGTATAACATTTCAAAATTAACACCCTTACATTGAGCAGCGAAAGCGGGAGCAATACTAATACTTGAAAGCTTTAACATACCGACAAACGGCTATTGGCAGAATGCGAGAGGGCCCTTAACAGACTTGCTGAAAGTAATGATGTACAATAATGACATAATGACATTCCAAGTAACGAAAAAGCAGATGAATATGTCCGAGCAAGATCAGCAAGACGAGGCTACTTCATAGGGTCGGAAACGACTCATTCACTGCGTTCCCGAAGTTCGGCGTGCCGAACTTGATATTATCGTCAGTGGTAGACGGTGAAGGACGATTGGAACTAAGCACGTCACAGTTTTTCAAGCATCCTTAAAGACTTTTACAAGTCCTAGACATGGGTTTTCGATAGAATAGAATCGGTATAAGCAAACACTTGTGTAAATATATTACTGATAATGGCATTGACGAAATATCTCTTAGATGTCATTAATAGTGCTGCTAAGCCAAGAAAAAAAAAGCCCGCGAAGATTAAATTGTTCCTGTGTTCCTAAATGCTATAGTCGTCCGCCGTACGTTAGACACGAAACTTTATATACATTATTTCATGAAATGTACTGCACTGATTATCTAAATCATTTTCAAATTTATAACGAAATATCTCTTTGTTTTAATCTTTTTTTTAGCAATTTAGGAAACGTCTATAAAGAGCGTGGGCAATTGCAGGAAGCATTAGATAACTATCGAAGAGCTGTTCGCCTGAAACCGGACTTTATCGATGGATACATAAACTTAGCAGCTGCATTAGTAGCTGCACGTGATATGGAATCTGCTGTTCAAGCATATATTACGGCATTACAATACAACCCTGTAAGTATTTAGTTGTGTTTCGAATAATCTATCTATGTATATATGATATATCATATATGAATGTTGTCCTTATATCCGACCTCTATGCTTTGAAAAAGGTCAGGTTTGAGCTTGGTTTTTCTCTACTTTTCATATTAATTATATTACCCCATAAAAAAAAACAAGAGATGAAGCTAACTTTGGCAAAAAGAGTAATGTCAATTTTCATTACACTTAACAATATTTATTATATTGACAGACAGTTACAGTTTTATATTTGCAGCTTTACATTTTCTCTACATCTACCGATCGTTTCTATGGCAGCTATATGATATAGTTGTCCGATTTTCATAAAATTAAAACCGAAATTCTTAAATATAAAAAATGCTTGTCGGAGCATAGTTAATTATTTAAATTGCGCGCTCAACTATTGAAGCGAATGGTTAAGTTTTACAAAAGGAGAATCATTTTGGAATTGGTCAGCACTCAAAGAGTGGGACGAGTATATATTCCGTCGTCAGTGTGGCTCAGTGTTGCGTTGAGAGAAAGAGATAACGAGATAAACATTATTTTAATTTACAAGAAATTTTAATTTACAAATAGAACATTTAAGTTATTGGTCTAGGACTCGTGATCTTTGCCTCCCTCTTAACCAAAAGCCCCCTGGATGCCGTCTCTTCAGCATTCGGCCGGTCATGAGGATGGCTAATGATGCCGCTAGGGGGTTGGAGTGGGCCAGAAGCCGTTCATTATATTGAATTGTTAGCATGTGGAGGTTGTTAGCTATGTCTGAATTTCTAGCAAACCAGGGTGCATTTGTAATCGTGCGCAGCGCCCGGTTTTGGACCCATTGCACTTTCATGAGCTTGCCTGTGGACTTTAGCATCCAGTTTAACTTTTGAATTTTCAACGGCAAGCTGCTGATATTTTGGTGGTGTGCTGCCTTCACGTGAGCCGCTTATCCAGGATCAATCCCAGGTATTGGGCCTGAGGAGATTGAGGATTTAGCATGTCCTGCAGTTTAACCCTAGGGAGGATTTTGTGTCTCAGGGAAAAATTGCAGTGGTGCGACCTATTTCCATTATGGATATGTTCGACCCCTTCGTCCACTCGCTATATATGTCCAAAAAGCTGTGCGTTTTTCTAGAAGCCTCGATTCGACACGCTGAATTTGCAATGAAGGTTGTGTCATCAGCATACATTGTAAGGAGTGTCCCCGGTTCTCTGGGATTTGCCAAGTCAGAGGTGTAAAGGGTGTATAACACAGGACCCAAAACACTACCTTGTGGTACGCCAGCACGACTGCTTCTAATGGATGATCTTTAACATCTCACATCAACCATGAATTTTCGCTCCAGCAGGTACGATTTCAGAAGAAGATATTGAGCAACTGTTTTTAGCTTAAAAAGCAATTCATTGTGCCACACTCTAACGAAGGCTTCCTTTATGTCAAGGAAAATAGCAGAGCTGTACTGACCGTTTTCGAAAGCATCTAAGATATGCTGCGTTACTCGATGAGCCTGTTCTGGGGTACCATGGTGATTCCGAATGTCGAAGTGGTGATCTGGAATAACATCCTGAACACTTCTTACTGCCATCATTTTGCTAAGAAATATGCTCTCGAATATTTTAGAGAATGTTGGCAGCAAGCTTATTGTCCGGTAAGACGCAACAAGGTTATCCGGTTTGCCTGGCTTTGGTATCATCGATATCACTGCGCACTTCCATTGTGTGAGGAGGTGGTAGATACATTACATGGTGTTGAACAGGAGAACAAGGAATAAAATTCGATTCCGTCAAATTTTGAGCCTTACTGGCGTGCAGTTTTTTAATTTGGAGACAAACTTCTTCCGGACTTACATGACGAATGGGCTCTACATCTGGGCAGGAAGTATTAAGAAAAGCCAATGTTGCTTCCACGTCCTTACTCTTACCAAGGTCAAATGACTGAAATCGACCTTCCAGCTCGTCATCAAAAGCCAGAGAAATTTCTGCATCCGATCTGCACCAAGTGTTGTCAGCACGCTTTATAGGGATTCTGCGTGGGGGCTGCCGTTTTACTGACCTTGCTGCTTTCTAGAGGTTGTGGGGTCTGCATTGCGTAGTAGATCTGAGAAATAATCGTTTTTTGTCTTATGCAGCAACTTCTTTAGATCGTCCTCAGCGCGACGATATGGTCTTTTGTCAGCCGGATCTCGCGACCGCATGAATCTGCGACGCAAGGCTCTTTTCGACCTCACCAAATCCAGGACCTCAGGTTTTAAAAGAGAATGAGGTGGATCTGTTGGGTTTATTGAACTTTGTCCACAGATTGAAGATTCGGCAGCAATGTGGATGTTTTGCACAAAGACCTTAGCTCAGAACTTAGCTCGATTACCAAGCCGATGTGAATCGAACAAAGCTCCAAGCTCTCCGAGATGGATATGAGCTCAGGCGAAATCGATAGCAGTCGGCGTACGCTGACTGTACGAGTAGTGCGTGGGACTTCCGGTTGCAAGGACTTGGATGTTAAAACTGAGGATACAGTCTGCTAATACTCTCCCACTGACTGTGTAATTTCGACAACTCCAAAGTCGATGGTGTGCATTCCAGTCTCCGGCAATTAGGAATTTGGGTCCCAGTTCCTCAAAAAGTATTCTGAAGTCCTTATAAGAGCGCTAGACGTTTTGAGGACAATAAATAGACTCAATAGCAATTTCACCTTGGTCCATATATATACTTTGATGTTTCATTGTTAAAAATTAAGATGAATTCGGTGCAAAACTGCCCACTTAAAAAAAAAAAAAATATTTTGGCGAAACGACTAGAGTTAGCTTAATGAATTAAATACCATATAATGACAAAACATTTGGACTTTATTTTTTTTTTTTTTTGTATTAAAAAATATTTACAGGCTTACGAGAAAAAGCGAATCTCCTGAGTCCCCAACCCCGATTTTTGACTAAGAAATTAAGTTAATTTGTTTAAAAAAATAGAATAAAAATATCAATTTAAAAAAAGCTTCACGTGAGTACCTGTAGAATTAGTTAAAGAACTTATGTTCTAAATTTCAAATCGATTGGTTATGTAGTTTTCAAATTATCGTGTGCACTGATTTTTAAAAATGGCATTTTTCAGGAGAGCGCTTTAAACTTTGTAATACTCATACATCGAACACCAAACGACCTCCGTTCAACTACCCATAACTTCGTTAATTTTGTAATAATCGATGTAAAAGATATTAAGATATTAAACCTGCTTTTGCTTTTGTACAAAAGCCAAAATTGTTGGTAAATGCTCCATTTCAATTTTGCAAAAGCCAATTCGACAGCCTTTCTTTACGTTTTCATGAGCCACAGCTGATCGATCAGCTGTTCGGATGCAGATGCACTTTGACGCAGCTCTGTGGGAACACGAGTTTCGCATCTGCGAAAAATCCCAACCGTTCCTCACAGATGCGCTGTTTGGGAAAACAGTATTAGAATTCCGGGAAAAACTGGTTTGCCAATGCAAAATTTGGACAATTTAAAGCTGATTTGCTTACATTTTGACTTAATATTTTTAGATGGATTTTTTGATTTTTGGCCTATGGACGCCACCACTGTGCAGTGCATTGTTGGCGTTCCACTCACCAATTTTGAGTCCAATTTGACTTATGGTTGGGTTGGATAAACTGGGAGACGTCCAGAGCTTGGTTGAGCAGATCCTGACGCGTTTTGTGTTAAAAGGCTAGTGACGAGCGTCATCATTGACATCATCATCTGGAACAACTAGCTGTGTTACGAGAACTGACATTTTTTCATCAGATTGCATGAACATTTCTTCTTGTAGCTGCCTTTGCTGATTAATCTGGATGTCTCGCGCCAATGAAACGATCGTACCCACAGCTGCTAGTTGTCTATTAACTAGTTATTTTTCTTCTTTTTGGCCAGTCGCGCCCTTGAATTGTATAAAATTGAAGCCGACTGGAGACCTCGAATCTGTAGAAATTTACAAATTCCTATCAGTAATAGGTTGATGCTAATAAAAGCAAATTACATAAATTTATGCTTACATAAATTATAGCTAAATATTTGCATACAAAAATGATTGGTTTTTAATCCTGACCTACATATACACCCAGTGCCAACAAAAATGCCGCACTCTGAATATTCATGCACTTCAAACTTTTTTTTCCTGGGGTTTCTTCAAATGTTTGTCGAATCGTCAAATTTTTTTTGTATATATTAATGGAACAATTTTAAACAAAAGTGCATTAAAATTTTTATTTTAAGCCAGTGTTTTATTTAGCTTTAAAGTCTTTTTTAGATACACATTATTTTAACACTTTTCAAGTATTATGCCAAATGAAAATGAAAAAATTAATATTTATTATAATAACTCAAAAATTCAACAAAAAACAATTTTTTCCAAAGTTTTACTTAATTTACTAAAAAATAATATAAACTTTCTGGTATTTCAAGGTAAATTATATTTTATAAATTTAAATTAATACTTTGTGATACCCCCTTTGGCCTTAATTACGCATTTTACCCTATTGGGCATCGAATCGTATAAAGCCTTCAAATATTCTGGTGTTATCTCCTCTAACCATACTTTTTCTATAGTTTGCTTTAACTCTGCCATTGTTTTAGGCTTCCGCTTTTTTAATTTTGAGCTCATATGGGCCCAGACATTCTCAATTGGGTTGAGGTCGGGGCTGTTTCCGGGCCAGTCTAAGGACTTAATGCCCAATTCATCCTTCAAATTTGATATCTATAGTTAGAAAAATGTCAACAGTAATTGAATAAGTTGTTTTAATAACAACAGGACATTGAATTACTCACAGATCGTGCCCGATGGCAAGGGGCAGAATCATCCTGAAAAATAGGGTCCGCTTCTCTTTCTGTTGTGGATTCAATGCTGGGCACAACTCCACTGAAAATAATGTCATGGTATATTTTTTTATATATTTCTGCGTTGACCATACAATACTTTTGTTTAAAATTGTTCCATTAATATATACAAAAAAAAATTTGACGATTCGACAAACATTTGAAGAAACCACAGGCAAAAAAAGTTTGAAGTGCATGAATATTCAGAGTGCGGCATTTTTTTTGGCACTGGGTGTATAGATATATACATACATATATGTATACTAAAAGACCCGACCACGCGTTGCCGTGTAATATATATAGCTCTTTTGTCAACTGGATCACCAACCATCACAACAGCAACCACATCAATAGTTGGAGCGTGATTTATATGTATTAGATTTACTAACTTCATGTAATTTCCACATACTACGTACATATTAACATATGCTTACATAAAAACATATACGAAGGCACCCAGAGTCAGTGAAGTCGCCGAATTTATTTGGAAAATCAACTGTTTGTTGCCCCCTGGAGCTGTGCAGTTTTCTATTTTCCAATTTTACTGTTAAACTTCCTCTGCCAATTTGGTAATTGATTGCTTCAGTTCTACAACTTCAGCCTTTAAGGGGGGATATACATGTAAACCAAAATATTTTGGGCAAATTTTTTTTTTGTTTATAAAATAGTTTATTACTTAAAGAATATACTGTATAAGTTTTAATATCGAATTCCAACTTGAAGTGCCTCAAATCAAGTATGCACGCAAGGTATACAAGTGTTAACGTGGGGGCATCAAATCCTTAATACGTCTTTTTCTCAGCTTTTATTTTTTGCATTTTTACCTATGCTATGGACACGATTCACTAAAAAACTACATATCGGAGTGAATCAAAAATTATTATGATCAGCATGAAATTATCTTCTATTTAAACCTAAATGGTTGTTATTAAACTGAGTATTACTATTTTTTAAGAGGGTGGGAATTAAAAACTGATCACCAGAAAATGGCATTTTTCCCTTTAAATCAAAATATTAATTTTTTTGTCTTGATTTCTTTTTGGTTTTTTAGGTTCAAATAGAAGATACAGGTGTAATGAATACAAAAAAATTTAGTTTACGGATTTCCGACAGGAATTACGAACTCTATCGTGTCCATAGCAGGGAAACTCAAAGCTCGAGGCGCTGCGGCATATGTTCCAAATATTTTTTATAACTAATTTTTTTTATCATCTCCGATTCTACTTTTAACTATCCCCAAAGTTTCACGATGATTGTTTGACTATTTCCTATAAAAAAAATTCACGAAAAATGGCAAAATTTTTGCCGCTTACATGTTTATCCCCCCTTAATAGTTTATTTTCTTTTTGAATTTCTAGTAAAATGTCCGTGATTTTTTCCAATTTAGAGTCATTTTGTACTTAAAATAATATTGTTATTAATAATATAATATATTATTTTTAATATTGCTCTACTTACATGATGTTGAACAGTTAATTTGCGTATATTGAAAGATTTCAGACGAATAATAATTTTCAGCCATTGTGAACAAGAGGTGTAAAAAATAGACTGCCGTCCGCTGAATTACGTAAACATATTATGTTCTTAATTATTTTATTTACTGAAAACTCAATTTTTTCATCAAAGAGGATATTAGATCTTTTGGAAGATGCTCTTCTCCAGTTGCTAGGTCCTGGTGCTTATTTGCATCGGGTACCTCAGTGCATTCTGGGAAATGCGCATGCATTAGTGCTGTTAGGGCCTCTTCACTGCCCTCAGTCTACTGTCCGTCGTCGCGTTTTAGCTGACTTTGTATGGTTGCTGCTTCGGTAGCAGCTTCCGGAGTCTAGCCGTTTCCGAGGCAGTCTCTATATTGGAGCAGAAGTTTCTCCTTGAGGTTTTCTGCGCCTTGCGTATTTCATTCTTGTAGTCTCTTAGTAGGACTTTGTATTCCTCATTGATGATATCATCTTTCGCCTGCTTGGCGGTTTTGAAGAATTCTTTGAGTTTGTTGCGTCGAAGTGAAAGGTCCTTATTCCACCAGGGTGGCCTGATCCTCTTTCTCGTGTATGATATAGGGCATGATGCGTGATACGCATCTAGCAGTTCTTTGGAGAGGGTCTCTAGGGACTTTTCTATGTCTTTCGCGGATTCTACTATGCCCGGAGAGATCGCGAGCAGTGTCGCGATAGTCTCCTTGAACTTTCCCCAGTTAGTATTCCGGGGGTTCCTGAAGACTGATTGTTTTGGGGAGTGTTCGAATGCGTATTGAAAACTTATGTACTTATGATCTGAGAGGGATGGTCTCTCAAGGACTCTCCATTCTGATACCAAAGTACCTTGTCCCCTTACCAGAGTAAGATCTAGCACGTTTGAGGAGGTGGGACCTACATAGGTGTGTTCCTCTCCCACGTTTGCTATACTCAAGTTGGTTGAGAGTATAAAGTCTAAGAGTGACTCACCTCTGTCGTTTATGTTGGGGCTCCCCCATCTGGAGACTGGAGGACTGCACTTTGCTCCCCCTCCTTGGGTGATTGGGCCGCAACATGCAGAACCTTCCAGTCCGCGGTTGGTATATCCGGATTCTGACGCTGCAGCAGCTTCAGCGCCCGGTCCGCTTGGATTGCGATGGGGAAGAGTACCTTCGCCTTTGGAGTGAATGAGATTAGCTCCCGGTCCACAACCTCTAGCTTGGCTCCCTCCCACAGCGCCTCCAACTGGCAGACCGCTTGCGTCAGCCACTTTCTCGTCGGGTCATTCATGCACTTCAGGATTTTGACCCCATTTAGCCACCCAGCGCCATCGAAGGTGGGCATGGGAGCTTCGGGATCATCCTCCATCCGTGCGTACAATGACTTAACGAGCCGCGCATGCACCATCTTCCACTGCGCCTCGGTCATTTTGCCGGCTTCATCGCTTCTGTCAATGAGGGCCACGATCAAGTGTCGTTTGGTCACCTCACTGACTTTTGCGGTTTCTCTGGGGATAGGGCGCCTTTTTCCTGGAGCCGATCCTGGATGCGGAGGGCAGTCTTGTACAGCGCCTTGGCTTTCTTTCTTCTCTTTGGAGAGCTGCACGCTCTCAAGGTCCGAGTCTGTATCGACTATGGCACTTGAGCGGCTTAACTTCCCCTGCGTTGTTTTTTCGGAAGTAGTGTCGCAACTGACATGACCTGCTCCCGTCACATCAGAGGTGTAACGCAGGATTGCTCCCCCCCGTGCCCGCCAGTGGTAGCGGTCACGCCTTCCACCGACGTTTAAGCTGACATCCCAGCCTTGGTTTCATCCTTTAAACCCTCCAGAGTGGTATCTTTTATGGGGGTACCGCCCACTTGCGTTTTATGCCTTCCGCCAGGCACCTCCAGCCATAGCTAACGGCTCACGTCCTTAGGCTTTTTAGGGCAGAAGGAGTTGAAACGTGGTCTTTGCTAGACATTGTATTATCGCGGAAGGGGCAAGCAGCGATGCATTACACGTGTCCGGACTAATACAGTGCCCATTGCCCAGCCGGCACACTCGGGGAGAGTTCAGATGGAAGATTTTTGCCAGCCTGTGAACACAATAACTTGGGAAGCAAATGAGAGACTATCAGAATCAGAATACCATTTAGGAAGCCTACTGCGTAAGCCTCTTGCATTCTGATAGGAGATACAAAGGGAGTGGATTAGTTTTTTTTTGGGACGAAATTGGAAGACCTAGAAGGTGCAGTGGTCAGATCGGGCTAAGGAAGAATAATTCCTACTGTCCAATTTTTTTTTCTTAGCTTCGAACTTCTTGACTACCATATGCTGTGGTTAGGTTACGGCAGAGCATAGTTTGTCAGAGAATATTTTCAAAGATGAAATGTTCCAAGCATTAGAAAATTTAATTTTTGGCCCATCAGCTCCTGTTTTGCCTTGGATAAAGGCGATTACATCTTCCGATGTTTGATCAGAGAAAAGCTGCAAAATAAATAACTGTTTCGTTGGTGGTTCTGCTTTTATCTGCCTTACCAAATTTGGCCGTTAGTCCGGACCTGACACCCTGGACGGCAACAGGACTGGGGCTCTGAGAGCTCACTATTTGGGACCCCCCAGGAAACGAAACCGAAGTCACCGGTGGCACGGTCACTCCCGCGATACAGAATTTTTTTTAGAACTCGATCTCAGATTCTTGGAATTGGTCCTAAGGTCGAAGGTTATGCTCTTTAAGACAGCCCTTGCCGTAAAAACGACATCATCTCCCTTTCAGCCTCGGGGCAGGCATCACAGCAATAATGTACGTCGATATTTTTGGCCACTTCATCCTGGAGAACGGGAGAGCAATAGAACTGGAGAGCGTAGTATAAATCAAATACTAGAGTCTTTTAAGGGGGTCTTCTCATTCAAAACCCGTTTTTTGGACCCTTTTTAAAAAAATTCTTATTTGAAAACGCAAAGAATAATTGAAAACTTTTTTTATTTATTGTATTCAAAAATGTTCAAAGTAACTAAAAAAGTTGTTTTTGCCTCGATACGAGGGTTGATCAAAGAGTAATGAGACTTTAAACTTGGTGGTGGAAAAAAAAGGTGTCGTCCTGGCGGCCACGATTCAGGGTCTCCAGAGCGTCCGAAATGAAAAAAAAACGGGGTTATAATCAGAATAGACGTCATTTTCGGGTGACGGAACACGTTTTTTTTTTTTAATTTTTTTAAACAAAATGGCGGCCATTCAAAAAAAAAATTTCGATTTCGGGCTTTTTTTTGTAGTTTAGTGTACAAAAAAAATAGAAAAAAAAAAATTTAAAAAAAATCTGTTCCGTCACCCGAGAATGATGACAATTCTGCGTCGATTCCACTTTGTTTCATGAAAATCGGTTCAGTTGAACTGGAGAAAAACGTGGTTTCGAGATAAACCCGTTTGAAGTTTGAAAAAAGCTCATTTTGCGAAGACCTTGCTTCACAAAAAAGGCTGTATCTTCCAAGCTATAAATAAATGCAAAAAAAAAAAAAAATCGAAAAAAAAAGTTGCCCAATGAGAGACCCCCTTAAAGCAGTCTGGGAAAAATTGTAGAAAATAGAGGACCCTGTATATTTCTCTCTATTATATTTCTCTCTATTATAGGTATAGGAAAGAGATCTCGAAGTATCTATATTTGTCTCGCTCTAAGGAATAGAGAATAAGAAAATATGTATACCTACTTTTGTTTCTTCTTCAACTCCAAATTCAGTCGCAAATAAAATTCCGCAGCATACACATGGTGTTCTGATTTCTCGCTTTAAATTCTGCCGCTCAATAAAAAAAAACAAGAAACGGAGACTGAAAAAAAGGATATGCAGCCCAAACTGAAATGTGGATTTATATTTTATTAAAACACAAAAAAACAATAGATATATATATATAGTATGATCGACGTTGGGACTGATATACGGAAAATATGTATACGTACCGGTTCTTAACTTGTCCCATCCAGCTATTTATCGGTTTGGTCAAGTTTTACCGTACAGGTACATAGAATTAAAAGAAGTATACTGAACACTTTCATCATTATTTAAAAGGATGAAAAAGTGTAGTATTTATTAAATGCGAATCGCTTAGAACTGATCGTATAAAATCTGACCTATTCCCAAGGGTACATTAATAGTGTTTTTTTTGCTGTCGTTTACTTTTCATACGAAACATATGAAAAGCGAGCGAATGACAATCGTAGGAACCCGCTGGTGAGAAGAAGAACAAGTGTGGAATAATAAAGTTGAGAGGAGATTAAACTTGATTGAAGTAACTGACAATTGGCTAGCTTCTGAGCAATAACGCGACCCTAAAGTAGAAGAAAAAACCTAAACCTAAAAATATTGAAGGGGCAGAAAGTCTAACTTACGAATTAAAATGAAGAATATTATACTGGCATATACCAAGAAACGACAAGTTGTAGTAACCATTCAGCTATTCAGCGGCATAGCGCCATAAGTCCGCGCGATATCTCCGCCGAAGTACAAACGACATATCTCCGCGCAGAGTTATGTCGTTTGTAGTTTAGCGTTTTAAAGCGACATAACTCCGCACCGTCAAATGTACATAATTTGGCTCAAAAAGAGATTACAAAAAAAGTATTTATAGATTTTTTAAATTTATCAGTTCGTAAAAAATTAATAATCAACACCAATAAACAAAATGTATTCTTTGAAACTTTGTTTTTTCAAGATTTTAAAATTAAAATTAGAAACATTCATATATGAACACGTTACAAATTGCCTCGTCCACGATTTGCTGACATCTATCGATACGGAGAACATTTCAGACAGTTCCTGGGCGTTTTTTCCCGATCTGGTGGTTATAATAAACCAGTTGTGCAACATCGTGCGAAGTTCTCTTTCCAGGCATTTTTTTTTTAATCTTGATAGAACTCGCGCCGAAATTGATTGACAAATGATTAGGAACGCAAAGGCTAAGAGGAGAAAAAAAAAAACCAAAGCTCAATTCCAATGGGAGCTGTCCTAAAACTGTATAAGGCTTTATTTGCCGCTGATGTCAAAACACTTTCTTGACAGTATGAAATCTGAATGTTAT
>VNJY01008671.1:0-12779 GCA_008042715.1 Drosophila bocki | reverse complement strand
GATTCTTTGAATAAAGTCCTACAAAGTGCATATAAGTTTGGTTCATTTTTTTCATAATTTCTTTTTTAATTGCGTTTTTATGAAAAATTACTTGGTGGGGCAAATCCAACCTCTAAATAGTGGGGTAAATCCTGCCGCAAAAAAAGCCAAAAAACAACTATCACACCAAAAACCATCAACATCGCAGCCAACCAGACGTTCAACTCGAACCAAAAAACGCCAGCAAGCTATTTGAGCAGCGAATCAGATGATACTGATTAATTATTTTGCTATTTTCATTTTTTTAATTCTATTATCTTTTATTACCATTATATAATATAACATTGATTGATTTATCATTGCAAAACCTATGTTTAGGTTATATCTGTACTAAATCAACCAAAAACATAGGCGGTCGGGTTTACCCCATCATTTTTGAACATAGCAAAAATGAACTTTTTCGTAAAACGCTTGTATCTCAAAACTTTTCAAAGGTATGAATAAAATGCTATGCATAGAAAGTTGCGCAAAAGTCTAACCTTTAATTTGGTATATATAACGACTTGATCCGATGTAAAATAAGCATGTTATAGCCAAAACCATTTACTAGGTCGGCTTTACCCCACCTTACCCTACATTCGATTTTTTTTCATCAAAAACGTGAAGAAATTTTTCAGAAAATTTTGAATCGCCGCCATTTTTTTTATTTTTTTATTAAATTTGGATAAAAGTTCACATTCCACATTCGTATTAAGGGGGGATATACATGTAAGCGGTCAAAATTTGGCCATTTTTCGTGATTTTTTTTTTATAAGAAATAGTCAAGCAATCGTCGTGAAACTTTGGATATAGTTAAAAGTAGAATCAGAGATAATACAAAAAATTAGTTATAAACAATATTTTACAAAATGGCGGATTTATGGAACATATGCCGTAGCGCCTCGAGCTTTGAGTTGCCGTGCTATGGACACGATAGAGCTCGTAATTCCTGTCCGAAATACGTAAACTAAATTTTTTTGTATTCATTACACCTTTATCTTCTATTTGAACCTAAAAAACCAAAAAGAAATCAAGACAAAAAAAAATAAATTTTGATTTGAAGTTAAAAATGCCATTTTCAGGTGATCAATTTTCACTTCCCACCCTCTTAAAAAATAGTAATACTCAGTTTTATAACAACCATGTAGGTTCAAATAGAAGATAATTTCATGCTGATCATAATAATTTTTGATTCACTCTGATATGTTACATAGTTTTTTGTGAATCGTGTCCAGAGCATAGGTAGTAATGCAAAAATTAGAAGCTGAGAAAAAGACGTTTAAAGTTTTTGATGCGCCCACGTTAACACTTGTGAACCCTGCGTGCATACTTGATTTGAGGCACTTAGAGTTGGAATTCGATAATGAAACTTACACACTATATTCTTTAAATAATAAACTATTTTTTAAACAAAAAAAAAAATTTGCCCAAAAAATTTTGGTTTACATGTATATCCCCCCTTAAACAAGAAGACTTCTGAAATTTTAGTTTCAGTAAAGTTTTACGTCCTGCAGAACGGTCGCCAGGGGGGGGCTTCTTTTTTTTCCGTCGCCCTGTGTCCTGCTTCAGGACATGCTCTAAAATTTTTGAAATTTTTGGTAAATCATCTCTAAACTATGAGAAATTAACGTGCAAAGTTTGAACTTTCTTTGTATTTTTCTTTGTCAAAAAAAAAAATTCCTAAAAATTGCCTATTTTTTGGCACAGCTAACCAGAATGGACCCTTAAAAATACCAATACCGACACAATTTCATACAAACCAATAAATATACTAACTGTAGCGCTCACGGTTTTATGACGGTTACACTTTGAATTAAAAAAAATGTGTTACATTTTTTTTTCAGTTTTCAAATTATTCCAAAAAAAGATGTAAATTTTACAATTGGCTGTCAAATGGCGTTTAAATTATTTTATTATCTTATTTGGTTCAAAAGTTAAGATTTTTGCAACTTAAAATAAGAAAAGGCGCTACTGTGCGCCGTAGAAATCGTGGCAAGATGCCACGAAAGATCGGGGCAGGCTGCGTTTGCAGCTGGCCATGAAATGTACGAATAGAATAATGAAATTAAGCCCATTATAATTCTTAATTGATAAAAAATCCAATGTTTAAGCTATCAATATAATTGTAGCCTATTCCATGGACACGTTAATTACGCGTATTTAAAAAAAAATCATTAAGATTCGTTAAAAATTGACTGAGATATTATGGTCGCCAGCCCGAAAAATGTAGTTTTCCAGAAAACGCGTTTAAAGTTTTATGTTTGCTCTGTAGCTCATTTGAGTCGGCCGGTTCGGAGGCTCAACTTTTAAACCAGCGATGGACACGCCGTGGCTCAATTTGCTCACACTGCTCAAACCGTTATCTTTTTTCGGAGGCGCCAGCAAGTCGCACAATTGCAGTCGGTCCTCGCGATCAGCGAACCGTGAAGATTTACAAAAACAACCACACTGACCTTTGGCGCAGGTAGCGAGCACATCCCCGCGATCCCGAGTTTGCAACAACAAAACACAAGCGACCGAACTCGCACATCGGCTCAAAAACAAGAACAATTTTAAAGGGACCTGCGCGGCTGGCGTTGACTTCTGCACTAAAGAAAAAAGATTGGATTTTTTTGCAGTCGTTTTTCTTAGGCGGACATAAATGCACGCAAAAATGGCTGAATTTGATCTACTCAAGAAGTTTTTGTCAGTGTATTTTCTCGGCTCGCACATTCTGTGTGTCGCGTGGGTGCGACGCTTCGCAACGCTGGGGGTTGTTGTTGTTTTTTTTTTTTCAGCGAGCTGCTGCTCAAACCGTTTGATCTCGTGCCCATCGCTGTTTTAAACTATTACGTATTTCGATTTGCCCTTTTAGTATGATATTCTACACACTTAAAGCTATCGAAAAATGCAAAAAAAAAAATTGATTTTTTTTTCAACTAACCAGAATGGACCCTTAAACTACATGTTGTCCTGGTGCACTCACAATTTATTGTTTCTTAACAACTCTAAATGTAAATACATGTCGTTTTACCCCAGAAATTGTTTCCATGCTAACTATTCCATAGGGACGAGTGTTGAACGTATCCATTCTGTAACGGATCTTTAAGTTCTATTAAGGGAGTCTTCTCATTCAAAACCCGTTTTTTTGACTTCTTATTTGAAAACGCAAAGAATAATTGAAAACTTTTTTTATTTATTGTATTAAAAAATGTTCAAAGTAAATAAAAAATTGTTTTTTCCTCGATACGAGGGTTGTTCAAAGAGTAATGAGACTTCAAACTTGGAAACTTGGTGGTGGAAAAAAAAAAGGTGTCGTCCTGGCGGCCACGATTCAAGGTCTCCAGAGCGTCCGAAATGAAAACAAAAAAAACGGGGTTATAATCAGAATAAATGTAATTTTCGGGTGACGGAACAGATTTTTTAAAAATTTTTTAAACAAAATGGCGGCCATTCAAAAAAAAAAAAAATTCGATTTAGGGCTTTTTTTTTGTAGTTAAGTGTAAAAAAAAAATAGAAAAAAAAATTACAAAAAAATCTGTTCCGTCACCCGAGAATGGTGACAATTCTGCGTCGATTCCACTTTGTTTCATGAAAATCGGTTCAGTTGAACTGGAGATATCATGGCCGCCAGTTCGAAAAACGTGGTTTCGAGATAAACGCGATTGAAGTTTGAAAAAAGCTCATTTTACGAAGACCTTTCTTCACAAAAAAGGCTGTCTCTTCTAAAGTATTGCTAAAAATCTTTTTGGGGACATATACACAACATCCCATGCTATATATAAATGCAAAAAAAAAAATCGAAAAAAAAAGTTGCCCAATGAGAAGACCCCCTTAACCCACAACTTGAGCTTAACCAATCACATCGGTATAATTGTATGTAAAGCTAGAGGGGTTTTTGCCTTTGTAGAACTATGGTCTAAGGAATTTAAAATTATCTACACCACAAAACTTTTTTTATATATGTATCTATGGTTCGGCCTAGGTAAACGAGTTTTTCTACAAATACAATTTTTACGTTTTTACCTATGTATGTATGCTACGGGCACGATTCACAAAATAACTATGCAACATATAAATTATCTTCTATTTGAAACTAAATTGAGTATTGTTATTTTTTAAGAGGGTGGAAAATTAAATCTTATTTCCTAAAAATGGAATTTGGTTCTTCAAAACTGAATTTAATTTTTTTGTTATAATTTATTTTGGGTTTTAAGGTTTAAGAAGTTATATACAGTTGTGAGATGAAAAAATCGACTTTTTTTTATTGCATATTCTTCAAGTATATACTGTTAAGAATATTCTCAAAAAAATGCATAACGGTCGGAGCATTAGAACCGAAGTTGTAGCTATTTATAGTGTACGACCAGCACATCGGCTTGAACAAACTTGAAACTTTAAACGCGATTATCTCAGAACCTTGTTTTTTCGAAATTACCTTTGCGGTGAACACGATTACTAAAAAACTATTTATCCGATCAACACGAAATTTTGACCACTTATTTATTATAACAATAGCTAGTCCTCTAACGAAGAATTTTTAATTTTTTTTTAAAACTTTTTTTTTTAGAGCATAAAAATCTAAAATCTTATACCTAGAAAAAGTAAATTTTTTGTTAAAACCGTCGCCATTTTTATACCCTTGCAGGGTATTATAATTTCAGTCAGAAGTTTACAACGCAGTGAAGGGGACCTTTCCGACCCTATAAAGTATGTATATTCTTGATCAGCATCAACAGCCGAGTCGATCTAGCCATGTCCGTCTGTCCGTCCGTCTGTCCGTTTCTACGCAAACTAGTCTCTCAGTTTTAATGCTATCTGAATGAAACTTTGCACATAGTCTTCTATATACTCTCACTGCTATATATGTCGGAACGGGCCGGATCGGACGACTATATCATATAGCTCCCATACAAATGATCGATAAATTTTTAGAAAAAAATTATAACTTGGCTGTTTATCAACATTTTTGCACCAATTTTTAGGTATGGCCATTTTATATTATTTCAAAATTTTGGTAAAAATTTCTTGAAAATCGGACGACTATATCTTATAGCTGCCATAGGAACGATCGGGAAATTAATAGAAAAAACAGTATAACTTCGTTGTTTTTCAACCTATTTTTATCTACTCTGAGATATAAGCTTATTTTATTAGTTCAGAATTTTGGTATAAATTTTATGAAAATCGGACAACTATATTATATAGCTGCCATATAAACCGATCTGTAGATGTAGAGAAAATGTAAAACTGGGAATGTAAAACTGTAACTGTCAAACTCTAAACAATAAGTATAGGTAAAATTTAATGAAATAGTAAGTATCTGCAAGGGTATACAAACTTCGGCGTGCCGAAGTTAGCTTCCTTTCTTGTTTTTTAATCAAATACTAACGAAATTTTTTTGAATTTTTGATTTCGGATGAACTGTTCTCGGGATATGATGTCCACCGCAAGTCGCCATCGAAAAAAGGCGATCATGGAATTCGGCCATAACCTTTTTAATATTTAATATTTTTTTATGAAAGAATTTTATAAAGTACCCAGAAACATGTACTAAACAACGTCGGCAAAACATTTTTAAGAAATATTTTTTATAATGTCAAAAAAAAATCGACAAAATTTCATTTTTTTGCGCGGTACAACTGTATATAACCCCTTAAATAGAAGATAAATTTATAATAAACACAAATAATTTTTGTTTGCGGATTTTCGATACGAATTACGAGTTCTATCGTGACCATAGCCGGGAAACTTTATGGGACCGCCATTTTGTAAAATATTGTTTTTAGCACATTTTTTATTATCTCCGATTCCATTTTTAACTATTTTTGAAGTTTCACAATGATTGCTTGACTACTTCCGACCAAAAAATAACTAAAAATGTCTACATTTTGACCGTTTACATGGACATACATGCGCCAGTGCATATGCTAAATTAAGGGGTTACACTTCAAAAAATTCAATATTTTTTACTTTTTTATATCACAGTACAAAGTTTTAGGAATGTTGTCCGAAAATTTCAAATCGAACGAAGCAAAACTGTAGGAATGGGAAATATTTAAAGCCCACTTTTTGGAAGTCTGTAGTCACGATTTCTCCGATTTTCCAATCGACTTCTGCTTTTGCACACTTCTTTTAGACATGTTTTTGTTGTCTTTGAACGAAGGATTTTTTTTTTTAATTACAACTCATTTTATAACCCAAAATATGGGCAAAATTTACGTAAAAAATGACACTTTTTATGAAAAGCGCTACAAAAAAGTATACTTTTAATTAAAACAAGAAAGGAATCTAACTTCGGCACGCCGAAGTTTGTATACCCTTGCAGATTGGTTTTCATATTTATATTATAAATTATAATGCCGAAAACAGACACTAAACAGAGTTTCATAACATTTTACCTATACTTATTATGTTTACAGTTTGACAGTTGCAGTTATACATTCTTAGCTTAACATTTTCTCTAAATCCACGGATCGCTTCTATGGCAGCTATATGATATAGTTGTCCGATTTTCATAAAATGTATACCAAAATTCTATAATAATAAGTAAAGCTCATATCTTAGAGTAGATGAAAATACGTTGAAAAACAGCGAAGTTATCAGGCCTGTTCTAGTTTCCACTCGGAAGTGAATTTGGTAACATTTGCGGATTTCCCTTTAACATAAGCGAATTTCCCTTGATGATTTAGGCCCCTTTTGTAAAATTTCCCCTTGATGCCTTTTGTTCCCAAGGAATATCAGCTGGGCGGTATAGACAAACGCGTTTATTTTGCCTGAGTTTTGTCAATACGGGGCTAATACGATTTTGGCCCGCACTGGCGTCCAACCTAAGTACGTTTATGGGTTACTAGTTCATCACATTAAATTAAAGGTACAAGCATTCTTGGCCGTAAAATGTTAATTTAAAATATTTCAAATTTCAGTTATCTGTTGTCGGCGTGGTACTGGAAACGTTTGATAAGAAGTATTGAAAAAGTTATGCGGTTGTCAGCTGTTTTGCCCGTCCCAATTCAGTCTTTGTGTTGCCTCTGCCAATATCATTTTTTCTATAAATAAGATGAAAATCTCAACCTGCGCTTGATTTTTATACATCCTCCTAATAGAAATTGTCAATTAAATAAACTTTTGAGCGTTATTTTTACTTAAATGATTGAAATTAAATTGCGGGTGTTAGTCAGGTGTTCTTAGGCAGTGTTGTGAAATTTTTTACAAATAGTGCTGTAAAATGCAGCTCATAAAAGAGTTGCAGAGGTCAAGGAAAAAAATACTCTTCACATCACGCAGTTTGTACAATAATTTTGGAGATATTTTGAACAAAACTATTTTTTTTTGCATAGGTTAATAATAGGTCTTATAATAAAAGACCAATTAGTACAACGATTGTTTAAAATTAACATGAAACATATTCCACAGCTTATTTTTTGTACGCTGACAACCCTTAAATAGTCCCTCTCAAATACGAAACAGCGACGGCGGATTTGCAATAATGTTGAAGGTTAGAATCGAACCGATTTTAAGGTACACCCACAAAATAATTATTTATAAAACAAGTATGTTAGTATTAATTAATCCAATTATGCAAGAATGTTCCTAAAACTTCAAGGAATAAAATACAATTAACATTTGTAATTTTCATAATCGCATTGTATTTGAAAATAATTAATTTCTGATTTTGCGGATTTGAATCCGCCAGCCCAATGGCACACGGAAAGTTTCCGAACGTTTCGCCTGCAAATTACCAGAGACTTAACAGAGGGGAATACGAATCCGGAAGAATTTTGCGGAAGTGAATACTAGAACAGGTCAGGAATATCCGAATCCGAATAAATTTTGCGGAAGTGGAAACTAGAACAGGCCCGTATAATTTGTTCTATTACTTTCCCTATCGTTCCTATGGCAGCTATAAAATATAGTCGTCCGATTTTCATAAAATTTATACCAAAATTTTGAAATAATACCAGAAGCTTGGCACATGAGCTTCTGGATTAAAATACGTTGAAAAACAACGAAGTTATAATTTTTTTTGATTAATTTCCCGATCGTTACTATGGCAGCTATAAGATATAGTGGCTCTCCCCCTAAAAAATCGCCAAAAGTTGAAATTTCCCCATAAAAAATTCAGTTTTCCCCCTAAATTTAAAGAATCAGTTAATTTCATAAATATAAGGAAGAAACATATTTTTGTTAGTTAATTTTAATGTTTTTTTATACATATGCATCGATAATATTTTCTGAAAATTCGGCATGGAAACCTCTTTGTTCACAAAAAGTTTCAAAAGTTGTTGCAATTGTTGGGTAAATCATAAATTCTACAACGTTTTTTCAAAACATAGTATTAATACAAGTTAAAAAAAAAACCCTAAACTTCCCCCCTAAAATTCCCACTAGGACATCAAAAAACCCCTAAATCTAGGGGGAAAACCCCTAACCTGGGAACACTGGGTCCGATTTTCATACAATTTTTACCAAAATTCTGGAATAATATAATATGACCATATCTAGCAAAAATGTTGAAAAACAGCAAAGTTATAATTCTTTTCCAAAAATTTATCGACCATTTGTATGGCAGCTATATGAAATAGTCGTCCGATCCGGCCCGTTCCGACATATATAGCAGTGAGAGCATATAGAAGACTATATGCAAAGTTTCATTCAGATAACTTTAAAACTGAGGGACTAGTTTGCGTAGAAACGGACAGACGGACATGGCTAGATCGACTCGGCTATTGATGCTGATCGAGAATATAGGGTCGGAAACGTCTCCTTCACTGCGTTGCAAACTTCTGACTGAAATTATAATACCCTGCAAGGGTATAAAACGGACATTCTCAAGGGAAAATTGCCGAAATTATGAATTTACCTGATGGTACAGTTAAAGCTATAATACATCGTTTTGTTCTTGATAATCGTATAGAGATAAAGAAAGAAAAACTCTGAACAAAATTTTCAGTGCCTCCGATGAACGATTCATTGTTAAAAAAAAAAAAACAATAAAAATCCCAAAATATCGGCATCAAGTAGCTAGTGAGATGCAGGAAATGCCCGGAAGTCTTGCTGTTCAGAAACCATCCTTCTAATCCTTCCAATCCATCTTATGGTATGGGCCTGTATTTCCTCAGCAGGAGTCGGGACCCTTCAAATTTTTGAAAGTACAATGGATAAAAATGTTTATCTCTATATCCTTAAGGATATTTTACTACAAAGTTCTAAGAAATTTGGTATGAATGAAAATTTTCGGTCCTACCAAAACAACGACACAAAGTATAAGTCTGGAATTGTAATATTGGCTTGTGTATATATAATTTTCCTCACGGTATGAAACCGCCAGCTGAGTCACCTGATCTTAATGTGATTGAGAATTTGTGGTCTGTACTGGACTCCAAAATTCGGGAACGTAATATTTTAAACAAAAATGATTTAAGAACGGTTTTAATTGAGGAATGCGACAAAATCGCACCAGAAACCAATGGAATCAATTCCAAATCGCATTAGATCCGTCGTGGACCAAAAGGGCGGACATACTAAATATTAAAATTAAAAAAAAATGTTATCATTTTTTAATAATTAATCAAAGATCTGGGTCAAATAAGCTGCGACATTAAAATAAACAGTATCTTTCGTTTTTATTATTTATTTAAGTTGTTGGCCAAAATGAATAAACTAAACTATATATTTTACTTAAAAATATCAGCTTACCATTCTGCGTTTAATTTTTGTCGGTTGCTCTTATGGCTCAGAAGGTATAGCGGTTTTACGTTGGAAATTTGGTGTGCCTCGAATAAGCTGTGAGCCACTCTACATACAGTGGCCCCAAGCTTATCGTGCAAGAATTATTAAATTTAAATCGGCCCTGCCGGATAACTACAAAGATATCTCTAAAATGTAAACGCAGTATTAATATACTATATTATATATATACTATATATACTAACAAAAAATTATTTTCCTAATCTTTAAAGTAAATTAAAAAATTAAATAAATAGAAAAAATGTGTCAATTCTCACACCCAAGCTTATTTGGTGTAAATATTTTAAAAACGAAAAAAAGCTATTTTAGACTTTAAAATCGAATTTTTTTTCTTTATTAGTTTTTTAAGTACAAGTCAATACACCTTTTATTGGTTTTAGATGCTGGCACTACCTATTTAAGAATACACCTGGCCCTCGCTTAACACGGGGGTTACGTTCCTAGAAAACCTCGTGTTAAGCGAAATCGTGTTAAGCGAAACATGGATTCAGTACAAAATAAGGGGTTACGTTCTAAAAATTCAAAATTGGCAGCAAAAAAAATTTTTAATTGTTCAAATTTGGTATGTTTTTATTAAAGTTTCATACATTTGTTCAAAATTAACCAAAAGTTATTATGTATATGCCTTTAATAAAAGCATACTATTCATATTTTCAAACTTAAAAGTTGGTTTTTTATTAAAAAAGTAACTTTTTATAATTAATTAATAGGTTAAATTTTATAGAAACTAAAAAATGTTAAAAAGTAAGGATATCATATGTTTTATTCATATCATAATTCATAATTTGAATTCATAGTTCATAATTTTAATTCATAATTCATAATTTTAATTCATAATTCATAATTTCAATTCATAGTTGATAACTAAAAATTCATAATTCATAATATGAAATGCATTTGGTGGCATTTATAGTTAAAGCCAGTTTGTTTTAACATGGTTTCTTTTTTGGTGGCTCCTTGTAAAAATCAGTAATTTTTGATTGTTTCGATATTTTGCAATCGTTTAAGAACGAGGTTTTTAGCGTGTTAAAAGGGGGATGGGAGCAAATTTGAAACCGTGTAAGACCGAGTTCGTGCTAAAAGAGTTCGTGTTAAGCGAGGGCCAAGTGTATATAAAAAAATCCTTTGTGGCAGCACCATGTACAATGAGTGATCAAAGGAAACTACTCCAAAATCACTTTAAAAGTGACAAATATCATCATGATTTTGCCGATATGGTTTCCTTAACCCCCACTGCATTCCATTACATAATTAAATCATTTGTTTGTAGGAATTTGGTGGCAGATACAGAGATACACAAATACTTCTAAATTTTTCAGTGAGCTGTGTTGTATTATCCTTAAAATAAAGAAACAGGAGATACTTTCAGTTCCCAAATGAGATGCATTATATTGAGCATGAAATGTGTAACAAATGTAGTGTTAATTAGGTGCTCCCTATGTTGCAGGACCACATATTAAGAGGTCAAGTATTATCAAAACAGCCATTTATAAGCAAACATTACAGCAAGGATCCTCTAAAATCTGCATAGAAGGTTATAATTCACTCGATTTTCTTTCGGAATGATTTCATCCTTACATATAAGTAAAAAATTAACTAATTTAGTTTTGGATGAACTAAAATATGTGCTGTGGTGGCTGAATTCCTGCCTGTAAAATAACAACCTCAATGCATTTTTGAAGCAAGGCGAATTCATTCCATTGTTGGGCCTGTATGGCGTCAATTGGCGTGACGAAACAAATTATTTTTAATGAAATTGTAAATGGCGATATGTTTCCTTAAAAATTAAAGAAAAATTTGCTAAAAATAGCAGAAAAACTGCTCCTACGGGGTCGTTTTTGGTAATATCAGACTAAGATCATATGTGCTCGGCAGGCTTTGTGAAGGCGTGGCTCGTCTGGAAACGAACAAAATTTACAAAAAAACATTTAAAAAATCAACAATTTGAAGTGTTACTACAAATGTAAACCAAAAAGAAGACTCAGTCATTATTAAAAAAGAGATTAAACAAATATTAACTCAAAAGTGCTTTATGGAAATAATGGATGAAAAGTCTAGTGAAAACATATATTAACAAAATTTTTTTCATATAGAATATTTTGAAAGTTGTTAAAATATGAATTTAAGTAAAAAAATATATTAAAATCTAAAAATAAAAAAGTTATTTTATATTTTCTGAACTGCAGGAAATAAGCTTGGGTGTGAGAATTGCACTCTTTTTCCTATTTACACTTGCTCTCGTATCTCTGCGCACAGGACAATAACTACGCATCAAAAATTGGTTCAATCTATTAGTCATTCAATTGACGTCGCCTCTTTCTTTTTGCAGAATTATGAGCCTAGCGCTTTTCTTATAATAACTATTTTACCCAAACCCCTTTAAAAGTAGCAGTCTCAAAATATTTGCAGTTATTTGACATTAAAGTCAATGTTATGATTATTTATTGTCCTGTACGCAGAGATATGAGAGCAAGTGTATATGGTTTTATTATTTGTTTTAATTATTAGGAATATAAATTTATGTTAATTAAATAAACAAATAATTTCTCTAACATACTGCGTTTAAATTTTTAAAATATCCCTATTAGTTTTGTGGCAGTGCTAATTTGAATTTGTTGTAAATTCTTGCACGAAATAAGCTTGGAGCCACTGTACATACAGTATGTCAACAAAGTGTTTTGACAATGAAAAATGTTTTGATTTTTTATGTTTGCATGCCAAAAAAAGGAAGTAATCAGCGTTTTTAAATATTTTAAAAATTGTATTTCGATTCTGTGGGTAAGTAAGTACTAATTTATGAGAAAAAATAACATTTCATTTGGTAACTGTCTTAAAAAAAATAAAAACAAATAACATTCAGATTTCATACTGTCAAGAAAGTGTTTTGACATCAGCGGCAAAACAGTTTTAGGACAGCTCCCATTGGAATTGAGCTTTGGTTTTTTTTTTCTCCTCTTAGCCTTTGCGTTCCTAATCATTTGTCAATCAATTTCGGCGCGACAAGTTCTATCAAGATTAAAAAAAAATGCCTG
>VNJY01008663.1:0-14654 GCA_008042715.1 Drosophila bocki | reverse complement strand
GGTAACGTTGGATAAATAACTCCGGTTATAGTCCCCACATTTGCTTTCCAGCATTATGATTTTATCCATCTACGAAAGCTCAGGAGTGAAAGTTGATGTATAAAAAGATTAAATATCTGTTGATATTTACCACAGGAGTGATCAAAAAGCTGAAAGCCAGCACGATAATATTACAACGTTTCATTGAATTTTCGAAATTAGAGTTTGATGGAGCCGCCAACCTTTACTAAAAGAGAATTTGAAGTTATTTGCCCTTAAATATTAGTTTTCGGCAATAACCGCTTAACATAATTGACCGCACCAATTAAAGGGGAGCTTGTTAAATGAGCATTTAAAATAATAATACATATGTATGTATAATTTATATTATTTTATTTTAAACGGTCGGATTCACTCGATTTGTCTCAAAGCAAGAAAATTGTATTCCTTCTTTGCTGGTCAACACGATCAGCATCATATGAATAGAATACAGGTCACCAATCGGTTATTTTATTTCAATTTCAAAGGCACATCCCATAACGAAGTCTCGGTTGGTATTCCTTAACTGAAACATGTCGAACTTCACGCGGTACTTGCCCGCGTACAAGAACTTTGGAATAAATAGAGTGTTGTAGTTGTAGTCCCTCAAATAGTAAAAGCTCGGCTCCACCGGGCAGTACTTCTTAATGTTGCCGGAACTAAAGAAGGTCGAAAACCATCTCTTGAACATATTGTTCCTCCTCTGTGCCAGCAGGCTGCACATATCCAGCGAGTACTGGAAGATCTTCTGATACTTTACTGAGTCTTGCATGGTGATGAGGAACTCCATGTCCATTGTAACGCCAGCGAAAAGATCTCTTATTAAGCATACCTCCAAATTTAACCGAGAATTTTGTATCCATAGGGAAACATTGGATAAATAACTCCGGTTATAGTCCCCACATTTGCTTTCCAGCATTATGATTTTATCCATCTACGAAAGCTCAGGAGTGAAAGTTGATGTATAAAAAGATTAAATATCTGTTGATATTTACCACAGGAGTGATCAAAAAGCTGAAAGCCAGCACGATAATATTACAACGTTTCATTGAATTTTCGAAATTAGAGTTTGATGGAGCGGTTAACCTTTACTAAAAGAGAATTGGAAGCTATTGGCACTTAAATATTGGTTTTCGGCAATAACCGCTTAACATAATTGACCGCACCAATTAAAGGGGAGCTTGTTAAATGACCATTTAAAATAATAATACATATGCATATGTTATATTATTTTATTATAAACGGTCGGGTTCACTCGATTTGTCTCAAAGCAAGAAAATTTTATTCTTTCTTTGCTGGTCAACACTATCAGCATCATATGAATAGAATACAGGTCAGAAATCGGTTACTTTATTTCAACTTCAAAGGTACATTCCATAACGAAGTCTCGGTCGCTGTTCCTTAACTGAAACATGTCAAACTTCACTCGGTACTTGCCCGCGTACAAGAACTTTGGAATAAATAGAGTGTTATAGTTGTAGTTCCTCAGGTAGTATAAGCCAGGCTCCACCGGGCAGTACTTTTTGAAGTTACCAGAATTAAAAAAGGTCGAAACCCATCTCTTGAATATGTTGTTCCTCCTCTGGGCCAGCAGGCTGCACATATCTAGCGTGTACTGGAAGATCTTTTGATACTTTACTGAGTTCGGCATGCTGATGAGGAACTCCAAGTCCATCGTAACGCCAGCAAAAAGGTCACTTATCAAGTATACCTCCAAATTTAACCGAGAATTTTTAATCCATAGGGAAACGTTGGATAAATAACTCCGGTTGTAATCCCCACATTTGTTTTCGAGTATTATGATTTTATCCACCTACGAAAGCTCAGAAGTGACGTTTGTTGAAACGTTTTAAAATCTGGTGATATTTACCACGGAAGGTATCAAAAAGCTGAAAGCCAACACGAAAATAATGCAACGTTTCATTGAAGTTCTTAAATTTGAGTTTGATGGAGCCGCCAACCTTCACTAAACACGAATTTTAAGTTATTGACACTTAAATATTTGTTTTCGGCAATAACCGTTTATCATAATTGGCCGCAAACAATTAAAATGGAGTTCTGTTAAGTGACCAGTTAAAATAAAATTTCAAATGTTTTTTTAAATTTTATTTTATTTTAAACGGTCGAATTCACTCGATTTTTCTCTTAGTCTTTGCAGTTCAAAATGATCAGCATCGGGGGACTAGAACGCATCGCTTTTATTGGAACAGTAGCAAATGAAGCTTACTTCGGGACGCCAGTGAAGGAGGTATTTTTCTCCCAATGAAAAATATATATTCTTGATCCACAGCAACAGCCGAATTGATTTTGCTAAGTTCTTTTATCCGCAAGACTAATTTCTCAGATTTATAATTGAATGAAAGTTTGCAATTACTTAGACTTTTTTTTTCGTAAGCCGAGACGGGATAGATCGGTAATTTCTTATATATAGAAATAATTTAATAAACACAATATTTTGTTACTTTCTCAGAGTGTATTCATTTTCTACAATTTCAGAATTAAGGTTTAAATTTTATTTATATAAATGTGTTATACACCACTGAGATCGATCGCTTTCCCATTCGATCAAATTGGTCACAAGGGAACCACACTTCGTCTTCTATTATATTTTACAATTATAATAAATACTAACACAGTTTTTGAATTTCTGAGCAATAGTAGTTTTAATAAAATTAAATTAATTATAAATAATCTTAGAATGTAGACTTCTTGAATATTCTGAAAGTCTACTTAAATATGGTAAGTTAGGAACGCAAAGTTCTAGAGTTTCTTAATATTGAAACGTATAAAATAGGGTACAAACAAAAACATTTATTTATTTATATAATGCTAAACAATTAGTTAAAACTAAAACTTAAAAAGATTAACAAGCATTGGCCGCTGTGGCCTACCGCTCGATTGTGTATTAACAAAAGAAGTGTTTATGCTACATGCTGAAGTTATAAATTAAATGTTGTGTATAAGATTGGTTTTGTGAAGAAAGTATATTATTTTGTTGGAGTTTTCTTCTGTTGGATTTCCTCGGAGATGGATTGGGTTTTCGTGGGAAAAGCAAGAGGACAAAAACTTTGGGAAGAAACTGTTTATATTATCTGAGGTTAAAATAAAAGTAAGGTAGTAATAAAAGTAAAATAAATGTAACTTTTATATCAAAATAATAAAAATGTTCGAATTGGAAATGGGTATAGCCAGAAAACTTGGGTACAAAGAAAGTTTAATATATATTATATAAGTAGGAATAAAGTATACTTAAGATATATCTATTATATCCTTAGAATTTGTAGTGGCGGCTGTATATATGTACATTAAGGGTATTACAAAAAAAAAATTGAATTCTGCAACAGCATGGTTGTATATTTTATAAATATAGGGTAGGGTGGGGCAAATCCGACCTAGTAAATGGTTTTGGCTATAAAATGCTTATTTTACATCGGATCAAGTCGTTATATATACCAAATTAAAGGTTAGACTTTTGCGCAACTTCCTATGCATAGCATTTTATTCATACCTTCGAATTTTGAGATACAAGCGTTTTACGAAAAAGTTCATTTTTGCTATTTTCAAAAATGATGGGGTAAACCCGACCGCCTATGTTTTTGGTTGATTTAGTACAAATATAACCTAAATATAGGTTTTGCAATGATAAATCAATCAATGTTATGTTATATAATGGTAATAAAAGATAATAGAATTTAAAAAATGAAAATAGCAAAATAATTATTCAGTATCATCTGCTTAGCTGCTCAAATAGCTTGCTGGCGTTTTTTTGGTTCGAGTTGAACGTCTGGTTGGCTGCGATGTTGATGGTTTTGGTATGATTGATTAAAAAACATTCAAAATTAAATGAAGTAGGCGGTCGGATTTACCCCACTATTTAGAGGTCGGATTTGCCCCACCACGTAATTTTTCATAACAACGCAATTAAAAAAGAAATTATGAAAAAAATGAACCAAACTTATATGCACTTTGTAGGACTTTATTCAACAAATCTAAATCCACTTACCTTTTTCATGCGATCACTTTGACAAAAAGAAATATCCTGCAGTTAACTATGCACAAAAATGAAAGTCAAAATTGTCAAAACAAACTTGTTGTCGTTTGAGCATCTCAATGTTGACTAATAAAATGCTGTCTTGCCACCATTTTGATTGTTTTCGATGCTCTACACGACAACACTAATATTAGTTTGCGTAGTGCTTCCGATTTTCGAAAACAGAGGGAGGTCGGGTTTACCCACACTGTCGGCTTTACCCCACCTTACCCTAAATAAATAAATAAATAAGTTTATTATATATAAAAGTGGGTAATTTTACTTTTTTTTGGGTGCCAAAGCAGTTATCTGATACGATTATGTTAATGATGTGGATCATTAGTCGGCTAGAACGAGAAATCAGCAACTTAACTAATTTTGGTTTATATTGGGTGCTTAACTTGTTTAGAAAACCAAAACTGAATTTTGAATTAGTCGCAAATAGTTGGGCCAATTATCCAAATGAAACTCCAAAAGTATTTTTCAATTTTCGTTCCACTGTGGTGGCTGGTGTTGTCGGACACAATGGCGATTGTGGGTATTATGTGTTTTGATCAACTGGTATTTAATTAATTTCCACAATAGAAAACGTTGGACCTACTGAGTCACAAATGTCAGCATAACACGAAGTACGTAGAAGGCTTTAACTTATCGATGGCAGAGAACAGAATTTATTGTGCGATGCGAACCAGAATAAAAATCCCTGCGGATGTGAAGTTTTACATAAGCCTTGAGAGAGGACTGAGCCGTGCCGGCCCCTACAACACATTCTTTAAATATGATATTGACTTTTGCAAGGTGATCAGCTATCGGAACAACTTATTCAAGCGCTGGCTTCTTAGCTTGGACAAGCACGGACATATGCCAAAGAGTTGCCCCTGGCAGGTAGATGAATATTATCTAAAGGATTGGCAGTTGAGTAAAGATCTCATACCACCCTTCGTGGTCGCCGGCCTCTACAGAAGCAAAATTGTCATCTACCTTGGAAGCTTAGGGTCGGATTCCTATGAAATTCTGATCGAATGTGAGGTCATTTCTCAATTGTAATCAGAAAAAATGTATTTATGTATGTGTTGATTGAACATTAAAAAAGCCAAGCTGAACATAAACTTTAATTGCTTGCTCTCCATCCAGATGAATTTAAATATAAATGGTAAAGTGCCTCAGATGTGCCTTAAGTTTTGGTGATAATAAGAAGCCATTTCGCCTTTTGAAGACTGCTATCTTTTTTGTGTTTTGTAGGCCGAGGCTGATGTTTGCTTTCCACAGACTTCTGTTCTTAAAAGCAAACAGCAAGGCAGTCAGACATCCGTGGTGCTCATCCAAGATGCAGTCAACGTGCCTATGTTTACCCGGCGTAGAGCTCAGCCCGGATTCCCAGTGCCGCATTTATGTGCACGGACCACTGCAGAAAACAATCGCACGTAATTCTGCTTACGCCGTTACATTGCAACAATGCACAGCGACAAAAACAGACAAAAAAGCGACCTGCCCTGTCATTTGTTAGCGTTTTCTTTTTTCTGAATTTCTCTTACCCTAAACCCCTTCAGCTGCCCCTCTGCGGTTGCGACAGTCTGATGGCCAGACGCAGTGACTAACCGACAGATGGATGGATGGAGGACCGAGCACGGAGCACGGAGCACAGAGGACATGTCAGACAACGACCTATGCGCTTAATCAGAATAGGTTCTGTCGAAACTAAGGCGCCATTTACAATTGTCCAGCCATTGGTAGCCCAGGACTGTGCCTACTTCCTGCCTGGGCTCTGGTGTTGGCCAAATAAATGTCTTGCCTTCGCTTTTCTGTGCTCCCTTTCTGTTCCGTTTGTCCTGTGCTCCGCTTTCACTCCTGGCCTGACTGCTATCCTCCACTCTCCCTGCCTCCGCCTGCATATTGCATTTATTTATATAGGCCTGGCCTGACTTTTGATTTTAAGCTCTTTGGCTCTTCTAACTCAATTCCCCCGTGAAGCTTTAGTCCTCGCAGCTGTCAGGGGGTCCAGGTACAGGTTGCAGTGTGTGTCTGTCTGTGGGAATGTGGTTGTGTGTCGCTTTATGTATTTGCGGATGCATTTACGTGCTCCGCCTCTTGCGGGCTGTGCAAATAGCACACTCGCTCTCGAATACACATTTAGCCCCTCTGTAGGTCGCCAGGTGGCCAGGATCTTGGGCCCGTGGCCATAGTCTGATGTGTGACTTTTCTTTCTTGAAGCTTCTGGATTATGTGGGCTGCCCAAGAGAATGTGTTTGGTTCTTTAATGCTTTCAAAATTCCTCGGCAGATTCACCGTAATGACATGCTTCGGATGGCTGCACTTTACAATTGGTTAAGATAATCTCGTGTTTGAATGGAGCTCTCTATTTAAATTAATGGGAACGATGTTAAGTTTCGAAGACCATTCAGTCGGTATTATATACATATATTTTACATGCACAATAAACATACTCAGAAAAGAAAGTTTGTTGAATTTGTTATTTGGATTAGGTTTATTATTAGTATTTTTTGTTTCAAAAATGCACAATTTTGTATTTTAGTGGTTCTACTTGATGCTATAAACTATACAAATTGCACAATATATTACCTTTTATATACATATTTATATTACATACAACTACAATTTAAAATCTAATATATAATTTAAATTTGAAATCCCTTTAAAATAGTGAAATCAAAATCAATTTTTCTTCTGTCAAATATTTCAATTCCCTTATTCTTTTGAATGGTAATAACCAAACAAATTTTAAATGTTCCATTCATTAAACATTTCTTCATTAGACTGTACTATTTGGGGGTGCTACTGAAATCTCTGGGGGTTTTAACAGCCCCAAAGAGGTATCAAAAATAACACAACAATATTTTACATTGTTAACTCGACGACTAACTCCATAAATGAATGGAACGGCTATGGGGTACACCCGAACAGACCAACAAGGAAGCTGGGAACTGCTCCTATCGTAAATGCTGAACCTCGGACAAGAGTTAAAAGGACACTCAAGCGACATCATACACAGGACCTCCCCGACCAAATTTTGCCATAATAAATCAGTAAAAGCATTATTTTGAAATCATATAAAATAACTATATTTTATATTTGAATTCTCTATAATAATATAAAAAAAATATAAATATATTTGATTGAGAAAAGTAATACCAACTTTCATTAACTTACCAATTACATGTCGTATTTACAGTTTTACAGTTACAGGGAAAGCTATAATTTTATTTTCTCAACATTTCCCGACCGTTCCCATGGTAGCTATATGATATAGTCATCAAATTCGACATATATAGTGGTGAGAATAGGCAGAAGACTATCTCCAACGTTTCATTCAGATAGCTTTAAAACTGAGAAATTAGTTTGCTTAGAAGTCTTGGCTGTTGATGCCGAGCACCCAAAATGATATTTTTTCTTAAAAAACAAGGTTTTGTTCATAATACAAGTACGATCTTCCTAAAACTCTAAATGCTCGTTTAATTGTTACAATACTAATTTATGATCGTTTTTATAGTCATACTTGGTAGCATTATCCTTCAGTATCTGCTTTCATACCTTGGTGTAGGCTGATTGCCCCATGAGCTCCTTGTGACTCACATTGGAGAGACTGCCTCGTCAACGAATTCAACCACATTGCTCTGATTTGCACGACAAAAATTCTTCCTCCAGTGTGACTGGTTGCTCCTTGTGCTCCCTCTCCCTGCCACTTCAATTTGAGACGGCAATCAAAAGTGCAGCGGAGGAAGACAATTTTCACACTTGGCATGAAAGAAATATATTTTGCTTGGCAAATATGCTGACCTGACCCCTCAGAGCAAACAAGCTGCCAGTGCAGTGGCACTCGTGCGAGGCGAAGGAAAACGTCATCATAAATGCCCAGGGAAGGACTCTGCAGATAATAGGAGCTGGGGCAGGGGCAGAAGCAGGAGCCGCAATCACAGGCGCCTGGAAGTATGCAATGCGAATGCGAAAAATCAACACAGGACAACGCCGAGAACGACCCCAATTACCCTCGTTTTGCAGTGTGAATGGGAAGGGGGCGAAAAGCTGGAAAAATCCCTGCATATTTACAGGCGTTGTCATGAAAATTTGTCACCTAGCAGAGCAAACACCTCCGAGTGCAGTCTACAGTGTGGGTGTGTGCATGCGCCTGTTCGTGTAATGGAGCCTACAGATATGCAACCAACGAGTATTCCCAGTAATCGACACTTGGGCGAGGCAAACAGGACTCGGGGCCCCCTTCGAGTTCCCAGCACCGAGTTTGCGCCTACCGACATGCAGTTTTGTAGGGGCAAGAGTGCAGTGCCGGCCTGGAAATGTGCAACGCCGCGATTGGCCGACGCCGGACATGCTCATAAAGTTTGCAGGAGCGGACCGGATTGGTCCGAGGGCACACTTAAGGGCAGCTCCCCGTGCGCCTGCGCGGCGAGAGAGCGCCAGGGACTTGCTCAGCAAATAGAAGAGCGCCGTGCGGCATGCAATGGCATTTTATTTTCATTTTCCCGTGTGTCCATGTGTGTGTTCAAGCGATTAAAGCTCTGCGCGTGGTGAAAATGGGCAGGGATCCGCTCTGCAGTGGTGGTGGTTTCATGACCATTCACTTTTACGCGAACGAGTATGTGTGGACTAATTGCATTGGAATGTTTTTGTCTCGTCGTCCTCGGCGTTGTTGTTACTGTGTGTCTGTATTTGCATTCTCTTTTCGGGTGTTTGGCATTGACTGCAGTGCAATTTGTTTCATTGTGACATCGCCAATAATTTTCTATAGAGGCTATTTCCTTTAAATTGGTATTGGAAAATGCATTAGCGGTCATTGAATTATATTTACATTTTTCACCCGGCGTCTCCTTAACTGTGCTCAGCGTTTTGAAACTTGAGTTCAATGAAACAGGCTTAGCCCTTATTTTATTGTTTTAAGCCCAAGTAATACCCTTGGCCCGAGTTTTTGTGTAGACTTTGCCTTCTTTCTGAGCTCTCGTTCACATATCGCCTCTCTCCCTCAGTCGTGTTACTTTTGTTCTTGGAAAAGTCTACACAAAGGGGGGTTGAATTCGCCGTAATTCTGGCAATAACGAAAGCTTTCAAGCATTGTGAGAAAATAAGGTTAGATTTTTTACATATTTTAACAGGTTTCAAGAAAAAAAATAATTAAATAATAAAATAGACACGTATTTTTCCTTGTTTTGAATTTAGTTAATACATTTTGGTCATTGTAGACTTATAAAAGTAAATATATATTTTAAATACACATTTATTTTAAAGTCATTTTAAAGCAAACAATAAATGTAATATTGCTTTTGGCAGTCAGCCAGCATTTGTTTTCATTCTCACAGTGTCTTACAAAAGCTCTCAGGCAGTGTAGAGTTTCGGATGGGAGGTTTGTACTTGTTGCCGTTGTTGTTGTTTGAGGCGAATTCGAAAACGCAACATGTTTGAGGATTCTTTTCCTCGCCTAAAATGCTGTTACATGAAATTACGGGATACGTATTAATTCGATCTTATTAGCTCGCTCAAGCTAAGCTGACCATTTATGTTTATTATATGGTAAAAGCCAAATACTGCTTAGTTGCAAACGCACCTTACTCTTGGCCAAAGACATGTTGGTCCTGGCTGTTTGTGTTAGTGTTGCCTCCTTATTTGCCGGCTTGCGGTTCGTAGCTGCCTGCTCCTCGGGCAACTTCGTCGGCTGTGAAATCTCGCCTCGTCCTGGTCCTCGTCCTCGTCATCGTGTTCGCTTGCAGGTGCCGTCGGCTGCCACAAGGACTCGTGCATTTGGATAGGTTCGTGTTCGTTGCACAATTCACCAGCGATGGCAAGCTTTGGATTTTTTTCGGAATGCGTTAAGGATCAGTTTTGCGCGAATTACGGTCACGAAAGGTTGCTGACGACAAAGAGCCGGCGTCCGAAAGAAACACTTTCCCAGTAACAAAATCAAGCAGTCCTTCTCTATGTGTGTGTGAGAATGTTCCGCGATTTTGACAGCTTTTATTGTAGACCCAAAACAAGGAATGGGAATCATACCGCCTCCGGAAACTGACCTAGGGCAGATTTTGGGAATGTAACTGACCTGAGTCAAGACTAAGAAGACGGTACCAAAACCAGACAAATATCGATTAACTTTTGCACATTTATATAGATTTGTATCGGAAAAGCGGTTCGTTTTTAGAGACTACGTAGTTTGTGAAAATAACTTATAAGTGGTAGAAGTGCGATAACCTAGTTTGTAGTGCAAGCTCTTTTTGTTGAAATTCTTAAGCCGGTTGTACATGCTTAGAACATTCCAAGAATCCCACCATTTCCGGGACGCTATTGAATATAAGCTTACAGCAATTACCCATAGACCTTTCCCAATATCGCTCGCTTAAACTATCAATGGTTGTGAACTGTAGTTTGTAAAGAATCAAAATGGTTGAGCAGGACTTAAAGGGCAAAATCCGATAGTTCGTTGTGCTTCTCCAGTATTTAGTATCAATAAAAAGCTAAGACTTTGACGTATGAATATAAAAAAAATCGAAGGCGGTATTTACTTTGCACGCATTTATATATCAATTAGTGAGCAGTGAAAAGTTTTAAAGAATCTCCGAATAATAAATGGAAATAGTGTGTATTAGAACACTAAAGTCAATCCATGTCTCTAAATATATCCAAAGTGTTTGAAATGTGAAAGAAACCATCAATAAAATAAAACCTTTGAGCTCTGCAAGAAATAAATCAAATGGTAAGCGAATAAATCCTACTTTATTTTGATTTTTAATTTAACTAAGAAACTACTTAAAATAACGTGAATGAAAATAAATGAGCTACTGAGATAAATCACCGGAAATATGGGATGAGCTTCCAGGTAGTACTATAAAAAGTTTAAACAATCTTCTTTTAACAATTTAAGGTGATGTCTTCCTTATAATGGTGAGCCATCAACATATAAAAATAAAAAATACAAAGAAAACTAAATCTTTAAAAAGTTCCGTTCTTCATTTCATAAATAAAATTTCTGAATCATTTATGTAAATCTGGCCAAAATATAGTGTTGTTAGCAACAGTTTCATTTCACAATTTCAATTCTCTGAGCAAAACACTTCGTTTTTTTTTTTTTTTTTTTTTTTTTTTTTTTTTAAATTTTTTTNCCAAAATATAGTGTTGTTAGCAACAGTTTCATTTCACAATTTCAATTCTCTGAGCAAAACACTTCGTTTTTTTTTTTTTTTTTGTTTTTGTTCTATTCTAAACTTATTGGTTTTATTCTTCATAATTATAATTCGAGATTAATTTGAGCGCTCTCTTATTGAGAGTCTACAGGCACGACACAAAAATGCCCAACAAATACGATCTCTTATATTTGTCTTTCATGTTGTTGTCTTTTGTTCGCCTAAGAAAATAAACGCTTGAAATTAAAAAGGTTTTTATTCCTTCGCGTGCAAACTGTTACCAAATAACCAGAAGAATAGATTAACGACAACGGTTGAGAACAGAGAGAAAAGTGATTGGTTCAAAAGATCATATAAACGTTGCAATTCTCTCTCTTTGTTGATAAAATCAATCCAATGTTATTTGCAAGCTCTGGTTTTAATTCTCTAAAAGGACAATCATCTATAAATGGGGACTTATAATGAAAAAATCAGGATTGAATGAAATTAGACCATATTTGTTAGTTCATAAAGTTGGTAATATTTAGCTAAAGCTGACAATTTTGTTAATTCGCTTCCTTAATAAATCAAAACGCATTATCTGGAAGCAGAGTTACTAGTTAGATTATCCAAGAAATATGAATAAAATATGGAAAAATACTCTCATTAGTAACAGTTGCTTATCAGTACAACTGCTGTTCAGCCTTGAGCACGCTTGAAATTCCTATTGATTTTCTTTCCGCCTATTCGACACTTCAGATTCAATTAAATTTTTGGGAGGAAAATTGCTTTTTGCCAGTTGGTCAAGTGCAACATCGGCAAATTTTCGCCGGAAGAGGAGGGAAGTGGGCAGAAGGCCTGCGACAGTTGCTAAACAAACGTCAATCTGAGCAATTTCAGAGTTGACTGCATTGCAATGGGCGGTGGCGAGAAAGGGGAGCCCGGCCGAATGCATTGCAGGGAAGTGATTTTTGCAGTGATCCGGGCCCAAATCCGAACCCATTTGTGTGAAGTGAGTTGCATAAATGTGCAAGCTGTTCAAGTGATTTCGAGTGAAAGACTCTGAACGAGACGGTGTCTGCGGATCCTGGCCCTTCGCTTGCTCGTTGAGCTATTTTGTTGCATACTTTGCTGCGTCATTAAATCAATTGAGGAAGCCGTGCAGGACTCCGGGCGGAGGCATACGTGTTTATTACGTTAAGCATACTGCAAGCATGAGACGTAATTCAAATTTCTGCAATGCCAGCCAGCTGAAGTCTCCTCAAGTGGATGTTTTGATTAGGTTGCTAGGCATGTAATAAAAACCGATTAACTTTGATTGCAGCACTTTAACTCCTCTTTAATATTAATTTCAAATCCCGCAGCAAGCCCAGCGAGCTCTTGCATCCTGCCGTATCCGGCAGGACTGGGGCAGGACGAAGTCAAAACATTTCATTAAAGGCAGCAGCGCACACTGCGAAAAAGTACACAAAAGCAGCTGGAAACAAAATGTTGACAAAAAGCGTAAAGCACACAACTCAATAGTGCACAAAATAAAAAGGAAAATGACGCAACATGCAAAGGGCTGAAACAAAACAAAGAGAGTAGCATCAAGCTCGGAAAAAATCCAACCGAACCGACTGACCGGCGGACTGAAGGACCCGCGACAGACAGACCATACAAATAAATACGCAGTCAAAGGCAATCAACGTCAGCTAGCAAGCCATGGCAGGCAGCCGGCCCTCCGCCCTCCGGCAACTACCGATATTTGATTTGAAAACATTCCGAAAACGCTGGCCGAATACATTTTCCCTTCTATTTTGAATGCTCGTCATCGTCATCAGGCGCGTTTTGCTTCAAGGATCGCTGCAAATAAATAAATGACTGCCATCGGCACAACAATTACAGTTGGATGCAGACATTTTGATATTTTTCTGCCTTTTTCGTAATTTTTGCTGCCTCTTTGTCACTCGATGTTTTAATTGAAGGGCGACATTTCAGTTCAATGCTGATGTGAGACTCGGCTGGCCACAAAGGAATTCAGAAGCCGCCATCAGCATACATTATCAGTTGCTTAGATACGGTTTCAAAATACTTGGAGCAGTTGATGCTTATTCCACACAAGTGCAGTTTGCAAATCGTTCAATCTTTAATAAATAAATCAGAATATTTTAAAAAAAGGTCGGCGCACGAAATTGATACTGGACTTAGATTTAATAAAAAAAAGGTGCACAATGTTAACTTCTTTTTTAATACAAACAAATACCATATATTGACGATCGGTACATATAAACAAATATATAAAGCTGTGAATGTAAAACTGTCACTGTAAATATATAATGGTTAGTTATAGGTTAGGTTAGAAATTACTTTGTTTTCCAAAATATATACATAAAAAATTATTATAATTGCAAACTGCAAGGGTATACAAACTTCGGCATGGCGAAGTTAGTTTCTTTTCTCGTTGGTTAGATATTTCACTTTGCACCATTAAGAAAAATTATACATAGTCGCTGAGAAACTCGTTCTTTTTTAACGACAAAATGATCTTTTTGCGATGTTAGAGATGAGCAAAAAACACTATAATCAGAAAAACATAATTTATATAGATAACTTTTAAGCAGAAATATTATTAGTATTACTTTTCAGACTAAGTTGACAAGGAGGGAGATATAAAATGGTCTTCCCATGCTCAAACCTCATCAAAAAGGAAACTACATATTACAAAACAAAAGAATATATTTTTAAACTCTTGCAGAGTGTATTATCATTTTTGTATAAAGCTCATAGCGCAGTGTAGGAGTCAGTAAACGTATAAAATAGTTACTGTGACCCATGTCACGTCTTTCAAAAATTAAAATCGGTGTCATCAATTATGACTTTTTTCTCTAAAAACAAGATTGAATGGTAAATTCGACACGCCAAATTTTAAATATATAATTATGTATTTTAATTTTTACAGATTTACAGTTACATTCACAGTTTTATATTTTCTTTCTATATCTGCCGTTTGGTCTATGCTAACTATATGATACAGTCGCCAGTTTTTATTAAATTAAAAAAAAAAAAAAAAACAAAAGAAACAAGAAAGGAAGCTAACTTCGGCACGCCGAAGTTTGTATACCCTTGCAGATTGGTTTCGATGTTTATATTATAGATTTAAATGCTGAAAACACTCACAAAACAGAGTTTCATTACATTTTACCTATACTTATTATGTTTACAGTTTGAAAGCTACAGTTTTACATTCCCAGTTTTACATTTTCTCTACATCTACCGATCGGTTTATATGGCAGCTATATGATATAGTTGTCCGATTTTTATAAAATTTATAACATAATTCTAGAATAATAAAAAAAGCTTATATCTCAGAGTAGATAAACATACGTTGAAAAACAACGAAACTACAATTTTTTTTCCTATTTATTTCTTGACCGTTCCTATGGCAGCTATATCATATAGTCGACCGATTTTCATAAAATTTTTACCAAAATTCTGAAATAATATAA
>VNJY01008657.1:0-65396 GCA_008042715.1 Drosophila bocki | reverse complement strand
AGTATGCAGATTTATTAACTGTAGAAAATCTTGCACAGAACAGTTTTCCGATTTAAAATTAATGCTCTTTTGACCGAGTTATGATATTTTTAATTTAAAAAAAAATCAAGAAGTTTTTTAATATAAAAAATTTGATTTTATAGTACAAAATAATATTTTTCTAAGTCAAGGAATCATTTTCGACCCCATAAACCATATATATTCTTGATCAGTATCAACAGGGGAATCTTTCTAGACATGTCCGGAAGAAATCGATTTTTTGGCCATTTTTGCGAAATTTGATAAGGGGTTACATCATTAAAATTAGCAAAAATGGCCAAAAATTTGGATTTCTTAAAATTTTAAATTTGGTATGCAGTTGTTTTAAATTAATAAAAACTAACACAAAACTGCTTTCCGAATCGAAATTAATGCATTTTTGGCTTAGTTATGATTTATTTTAATTGTTACCTGCAAAGGTATACAAACTTTGGCCAGCCAAAGTTAGCTTTCTTTCTTGTTACTAGTTATTTTAAAATTATTTGGATTATTAATTGATTTTATTTATTGTTATTTATTTATTTTCAGTTTGGCATTGGCAAGACCCTAAGCCTCTATCCCTACATCTGGCACTCGATCTCGTTGAGCTTGTTCAGCTCCATTATTGGACCTTTTGGCGGCTTCTTTGCCTCTGGATTTAAGAGGGCCTTCAAAATTAAGGTTGGTAGAAAAAGACTTTTGCAAAGAATTAAAATTTTATTTAATTTATGACTTTCTTTGTGGTTGACAGGACTTTGGAGACATGATTCCTGGACATGGCGGGATCATGGATCGCTTCGACTGCCAGTTTTTGATGGCCACCTTCGTCAACGTTTATATTTCCAGCTTCATCAGGACTCCCTCGCCGGCAAAGCTGTTGACGCAGATTTACAACCTAAAACCAGATCAACAATACCAAATTTATCAGTCGCTCAAGGACAACCTGGGTGACATGCTAACCTAAGCCTAACCTAAGGCAACCTATTAGATTCTGACAACATGTTTGCTTTAGTCATACGTTCTGCATATATATATATATATATATAAAATCGAAATTTATATATACTTGATGATATACCACAACAACTGTAGGCATATAAAATAAGTCTAAATTACGTGCATAATTTTTGTTATGTTATTAGTTTCTAGATAGATTTTGTTGCTACATTTTAAATTTATTTTTTAACTTAAGACCTTCCTTTAGTTTTTCACCGAGTTCAGTATCGGATTACCTTTGTTGTTAAGCGATTCCATTACGTTTTAATGACAAGCAGGACAAAGCAAACAGAACTATGAATTTAATATTTAGACTATGTGTGTGTGTGTGTGCGTGTTGTTAGTGAATTTACTTACTATTACTTAGTGAAGATCAGGCAGCAAAAGCTGGAGATTAGCATAATTAAAGCGCATTTTAGTTGGGAAGAGATCGATCAAGTTATTTCGGGAGCTGTAACTCTATATAGTGCAATATATATGTAGAAAGTAAACAATTTCAATTGAATATTTATTATTTCCCTTCTTTGGTATATAAATCATCCATCCCGAACTCACAAAATAGTTAATATATATACGTATAACCTGATGAATTGCGATCTTTAAGGCATTTACAAAACGAAATGCAAGTTGGCGGTGTTTAAAAAGGGTTAGACCAAGCCTGAAATTAATACAAAGAAATAATAAACAAATAATATGCGAACCGATAAAGCTTAATTTCATTTTTATTGGTAGTAAACAAGTTTTAATTTTAAATAAATTTAAAACTGAAATTCCGTGCAGTTTCCCCTGAATATTTGCAAAAGAAATCTTTGAATTTATGCCAAAATAGAAGCAAATATTTTACTATTTCTAAAAATGTTTTTAGGCAAGTCCACTTCGTAGTTAAAATAATCAATAATGTATTTAAAATTCGCAGAATGGTCTAATCCCTTTATAAAATAGGTGTACAAAGTTTTCAATGAACAAACTTCAAGTCTTTAATTCTCTATCAATGTGTTAAATCAATAAAAACAAATAAAAGAAATGAATGTAAGGAATACAAAAACAAACAATCTTTATTCAAAAACGAAGGCACACGAAGTGACGTGCTCTTAAATCTAATAATTATCATAAGGCTAAAGTTTCTTATACTAAAATCATTGGCAATCACAAAGGTTTCACGAGGAGCTTCTTCATCAGGGAGTTTCGCAAATCATTTACTTCGCCGCGCTTCAAATCAAAGTAAACTTTCCGTTGGCGGGCATCATCGAGCAACTGTCGCCACATGTCAACAGACTGAATAAAGAAGAGTAATCATTTTAGAAACACCTTTGTATGCCCATCCTTCTGCTAACTCACCTGCAGATCATCAAAGTTGCCACAAATAACCAGGCATCGCTTCGGTCTTGTTAGAGCCACATTCAGTCGCTGAAAGTTGCCCAGAAACCCGCATCCGCGAGTGCGTGCATTTGAGATGATGACCACGTCCTTCTCCAATCCCTGGTACGAGTCCACCGTCTGCGGCGTCAGGTTCATGTGCTGTGGAATCACCTGGCTCAGGGCGTAGCACTGACTGCTGTACGGCGAGATCAGGCCGTAGCTGTAGCGCTGGCTGGGCATGTGCTTGTCCATCTCCGCCAGCAACTGAGCCACGAAGCGAGCCTCCTCGTCGTTGCTTATGCTCCTGTTTGCACTGGAGCTTCCCGTGTCCCGCGTGTAGCTCAGGTTGACCACGCAGTAGGGGATGAGCGGCGAGGGCTTTGCGGTCAGATCCGCACTCACCAGCTGATCCTCGTAGAAGTACTTGTTGGGCCACCGGCAGATCTCCGGGTGCATGCGGTACTGCAAGCTCAGCTTGAACAGTTTGGTGTGCACAAGCTGACTGCCGCCCGGCTGGTCCATGTTCAGCTGCTTCACCAGGCTCTTCTGGATCCTGTCGAACATGGAGTTGCCCAGGCCGAAGTCGATGGCCTTCTTGGACAGCACCACCGCCGGCAGCTGCTGGCTATCTCCCACCAGGACAAGGTGTTTAATGCCGAATCTCATGGGCAGAAGCGTCCAGGGCTCTGTGCACTGTGTGGCCTCGTCGATGATGCAGATGTCGAAGAAGTCCACGTAGTTGGCCAGCTTGACGCACGAGGAGAGCGTCGTGCAGACGATGTGGGCCCGCTTCAGACACAGCTTGGAAATGTCGTACTCCTCCCGAGGCGTCAGCGGGGGATTCAGTTGTTGGCTGATCAGCAGGAGCTGCTTCTGTTTCTTTTCCAACTGCTGCTGAAGGTAAGTGGACTTGAGATTTGAGTTCTGCTTTAGCTGCTGGATCTCGGCACTCAGGTCGCTGTGCTGCTTCTTCAGCATTTCAATGTTCTCCGGAGTTAGACGCTTCAGCTTGTCCTCCCTGGCCTTTTTAAAGTGAGCTTCTAGTGAATATTTCCGGGAGTGTTGGCTTATTTTTTCATTTAACCCGAATCGCAGGAGGTGGAAGTGGTTACGACTCATGGCGGAGTGGGCTTTACTTAGAGCCTTTACAATGTGATCCACTGCCGTGTTTGAGTGAGCACAAATTAAGATCTTTCGGTCCAGCATTACAGAGGCCCTTCCGTACAGACACTGCAGACTGAGATTCGACAGAAGTATGGATTTCCCAGTGCCTGGCGGACCCTGCACAAGGGTCAGGCTTGGGTTCATGGCGTCGATGACTCTCTCGTAGACACTGAGGCAAATGTCCTCTTGGTCCTTGTTCAGTTTACTGAATCCCTTGTAGGCGAGCGCCTCAGCCAATGTGGGTATTTGTAAGGTTTTCACAGCCTCAGTGGGCATCAGGATTCGCCTGCAGAGCGGCGAACGGTAAAGCTGATGGATAGCGCTCAAAGCTCCCAATTCCACTCGGAGGCTATCCACCACCGGACGAGCGGTTAACTGCTTCAGGGTTTTCCACTTCTCTAGGGGTGCCTGTACACAAATTTGAAAGGTCATGTCCCAAGCGCTGCCTGATGAGAAGAAGAAGGTCAAAGAGTAGTGGACATGGTGGAAGAATAAAGCTTACCGCCGACAGTCTTTTGGGCCAAGAGACTGGCAAAGGTTTCGCTCAGTTCGGGGCCACTGGAGAGAGTGTAAAGATCGAATTTTCCAATGGGTTTTACCTTAGCTGTGAAGTGCAGAAAGATAATTGTATAAAGTCAGGATATTTCCAGGATTTTATAGTTTATTAACTGAATTTACTTTGAAATTTGTGTTAATACTTATCCACTTACTTCTGGCCACTAAGTGGTAGCACTGCTTCTCGCAATATATCTCAATAACCTTGAGATCCAGCGTAGGCTTCGAGTTCTTGTAGTCCCTTTCAATGGTGGTCAGTAACTCCAGTCTCATCAGCGGCAAAAAAGTCCTGCCACCATAATAATAATATAAGTTAATGTTTTATTTTCCAAAGCCAGTTTTAAACTCACTTGATGTAGTGCCGAAAGCCACTAAAGTCGGAGGGAATGGGCATCAGGACATCCGTTTCCCCTACAGCGTCCACGCTGCCATGCTTCAGCCACTGATTGGCCCACGTGAGAATGGTACGCTTGTGGTGGAGAATGTCGTTCACCATGTGGTTTCCCTTGAGCGTCCATTCGCGTCGTTCGCTGTACGTGCTGAGGCAGATCTTCGAGCTATCCTTGCTTTTCCGCACGGGCTTACAGGCCCCACTTACACTTTCGATATATATAATGTTGATTTTGTCACAGAAACGAACGCGTCTTTGCTGTTTCTTCCTTCTGCTTTCACGTTCCATATCAGCAAAGTTAACGCGATTGCAAGTGCGTTGATTCCTAGCCTGCTGCGCCTCCTTGCGTTCAGGACGACGGGAGCCTTGTGGCTCCGGACTTTTGGCTAAATCCTCCGCTGCCAGGAGCTGCTGCAAGGGAGTATTAATGGTGGAGCGTCGCTTGGGAATCGAATGCTTAACCGGAGGTACTTGGGGTTTCTCCACCTTCTTTGCTATTTTGGCTGGAGGTCCTCTATCGATCTCTTTGGTAAGGAATTCACCGCGATTTGTGTTGCTTATGGTGGGCACACTGGTGCAGTTCTTCCTTTTATTTGCTTTCGAGGTGGAGGGGCTATTCTCCTCATCTTTGGGTTTATCAGAAAGCTTCTTTAGAGCCTCTCGTCGTTTCTCCTTGATCACTTGGTCATCCTTTTTCTTATCCTTTGGTTTCTGGTGCCACTTGGCGGTCATTTCGGCTTGGTAATCAACAAAGCGCTGGCGATCGATAACCCTCTGCTTTTCCTTATTGTTAACCTTGCAGCGATTTTTGGACATAAATGGAGCCTCGATTATGGCAGGACCGCGGGCATCCTTAATAGTCTTGGTAATATTATCCGTTTGGTCTATAAAACATGATTTCGAGCGGTTTTGTAGCCGAGGACTTGGACCCTTATTGACTGGAGTTACATTTTCAACTGTAACCTCTCTTTTTGGTGTTGAGCTATTCCTATTATTTTTGGGTTCCTTAGCTTTCTCTTTAATTTCTTCACAAGCATGAGTTGTGTTCTTTTTTTCGGAATCCTTAGGCTCTTCGCGTTCGTCCTGCTTTTCCTGTACATCTTTTTTTTCAAGGGTTTCATCTATGGGCTTCGGCAGTGACATCCTATGAGCAGCGTCTGCAGTGGAGCTCACCTCACCAGTGGGGGACTGAATACGAACGCTGCAGCTGCGGTCTGTTGTTGTGCTGTCCGCTGGGGATAACAGAGACAAGGGTTCTATATATATATTTAAATATTTTAATATTTCAACAACTTCCAAGTATATTACCTCTGCATAAAACCACGTCGCTGGATTCGTCCTCGCTGGAACTATCGATACGAAGTGACTTCGTCGGAGGCTTCATTTCAAAATGCAACTCATTCTCCTGATCCGAGCCCGAGTCCTCTATCTGGGGATAAGCTTGCGACATTTTGATGGCTTGCGGAGCTCTTTGGCTGAGCAGTTTGTTGGACCAGTCGGCCACCTTGTCGTACAGCTCATCGTCGTCACTCTCCTCGATAATGATTTCATCGTAGCTTCTTTGGGATGAAGGCGAATCCAGTCCCTGTTCGTCTTCCATGTTTTTAAACGCCAGAAAGTCTTCCTCGTCATCATCGCTGGAGGCCATTTCGGTCTTCATCTCCTGCAGCACGGCTTGCGACATGGCGAACTGCTCGTCGTACTCGTCGTCCTCGACGTTAACAACTTCTATGACCTCTGGTGGAGGCGGTGGCTGCATCACCGTCTTATCATCCTGCGTATCCAGTTCTATTACATCGCCGTCGTAGATTTTAGCGCTCGTTGAGGCAGTGCCTCCAGATTTTGTATTCAACTGGTTGTACAGATACGGATTTATGTCCATAACGCCACCAAGAATAGCCTCATCCGCTTCGCCAAAGATATTGGTTATCTCCTTGGTGGTCTTGCTCACCAGCTCCTGTTTTACCTCGGGAATCTTTGGCAGGTGCAAGTTGGTACAGGAGGGATGCCCCTCCTGGTCTGTGGAACTCATCTTTTTGCCCAAGTCCGGTTTAGTCAGGCCAAGATTACCATCATTGGACAGGCTATCCCCATCGTCGTCGGATAACAGCACTACCTCCTCCGCCTCGGTAGCCACCTTCCGCAGCAGGAAGATGGGATAGCTGCGTGGAATGTCAGTGAAGTGACCCTCCACTCCCAGGCTGATGATGGTGCCCTCCACGACCGGCATGCGTTTGAATTCGCCACTCATCCGCTGCTCATTGATGAAGACGCCGTTCCTGGAGTTCTGGGCAAGCAAATCAGGTTAGGTGTACATACAAACTAAGGATCTGTTTGCATGCAGGACTCACCATCTCCTGTACTATCACGCCGGATTCGCTCACGATAATATTTACATGCTCTCGGGACACAAAATCATAGCTTTGGCCTAATGAAATCCTGCAGCAGGAGTGGCGGCCCATCAAGTTCTCCCCATGGTTCAGATCGATGCGGTCGCGTGTGGTCACGTGCTCCAAGTACCAGCGGCAGGCCATTCTGGCGAATGGAGTCGCCCTTCCCGGGGAACCAATGTTATTTCAACTTTGAATGAAAAGAAAACAAATTGCGGGGGATTCGAATGTGTGCCCGTCGCTTTTATTTATGAAAAAGGAAAAAAACACATTGCAAAAATACCGTAGAATATTGGTATTTGGTATTTTAGGACATTTTTTGACACTTGCGAAAGTGTTATATCGCATATTCTCAAAATGGTGTTATGACACTGACCGTCATTACATTTACCCTTTTAAAAATTGTAGAATTATTTTACGTAGTTCTTTGTTAATTTCTTGAAGTTAACTATGCTTTTTATACCCTGTCCGAATAATATATGTATAGTCAGAAGCTGAAAAACCAATGAAGGAGTCGTTTCCGACCCTATAACCCATATATATTCTTGATCAGCATCAATTGGCGAGTCTTTTTAGCCATGTTGGAAAGAAAACATTTTTCCAAGAATTTTTCAAAAATTTTTAAGGGGTAACATCGTTAAACTTTTCAAAAATTGACAAAAATTTCGATTTTCTTCATTTTTAAATTCTGTATGCAGATGTATTAGCCTATTAAAAACTAACATATAAAATCTTTTCGAATTAAATTTGATGCATTTTTGGTTTAGTTATGATATTTTTAAACATTGCTTTCTTTGTATAAAAAATTATCATAAAATGCCAATTTAATTAATTCAAATATTTTAGGTCTTTATGATGTTTGTCAATGAAGGAGTCATTTCCGAACCTATAAATCATATATATTCTTGATCAGAATCAACAGGCGAGTCTTTCTAGTCATGTTTGAAAGAAATCAATTTTTTTTAAATTTTTTAAAAATTTGATAAGGGGTTACATCATTAAAATTGTGAAAATTTTGTCAAAATTAAAATTTGTTTAAAAGGTTAAATAATGTATGCAGCTTTATAAACCTAATAAAAACAAACATAGCAACGCTTTCCGAACTAAACTTAATGCTTTTTTGACTGAGCTATGATTTTTTTAAACTTTGATTTGTCCAAAAAAAAAACAGATTTCCATTGTCCAAATACATAAACAAAGATTTTAATGAACAAACTTCAAGTCTTTTATTCACTATTAAGGCATATAAAATAAATAAAAAAGTACATACATATGTATTCAAGTTTAAATGTAAGTAAAGTGGTAACAAACTGAGTTCGAAAAGGCACCTGAAGTGGTCTGCTCTTAAATCTAGTAATTACAAAAAGAAAGACAATTCCAATTGTGCATTTTCTTATTTAAGAATTTTAGTTAAGCACGGATTTCACCAGGAGTTTCTTCATCACGGAGTTCTGCAGATCATCCACATCGCCGCGCTTCAAGTCGAAGTACACTTTCCGTTGGCGGGCATCATCGAGCAACTGTCGCCACATGTCAACAGACTGAAAAAAGAAAAGTAATCATTTTAGAAACACCTTTGTATGAAAATCCTTCTGCTAACTCACCTGCAGATCATCAAAGTTGCCACAAATAACCAGGCAGCGCTTCGGTCTTGTTAGAGCCACATTGAGTCGCTGATAGTTGGCCAGAAACCCGCATCCGCGAGTGCGTGCATTTGAGATGATGACCACGTCCTTCTCCAATCCCTGGTACGAGTCCACAGTCTGCGGCGTCAGGTTCATGTGCTGTGGAATCACCTGGCTCAGGGCGTAGCACTGACTGCTGTACGGCGAGATCAGGCCGTAGCTGTAGCGCTGGCTGGGCATGTGCTTGTCCATCTCCGCCAGCAACTGAGCCACGAAACGGGCCTCCTCGTCGTTGCTTATGCTCCTGTTTGCACTGGAGCTTCCAGTGTCCCGCGTGTAGCTCAGGTTGACCACGCAGTAGGGGATGAGCGGCGAGGGCTTTGCGGTCAGATCCGCACTCACCAGCTGATCCTCGTAGAAGTACTTGTTGGGCCAGCGGCAGATCTCCGGGTGCATGCGGTACTGCAAGCTCAGCTTGAACAGTTTGGTGTGCACAAGCTGATTGCCGCCCGGCTGGTCCATGTTCAGCTGCTTCACCAGGCTCTTCTGGATCCTGTCGAACATGGAGTTGCCCAGGCCGAAGTCGATGGCCTTCTTGGACAGCACCACCGCCGGCAGCTGCTGGGTATCTCCCACCAGGACAAGGTGTTTTATGCCGAATCTCATGGGCAGAAGCGTCCAGGGCTCTGTGCACTGTGTGGCCTCGTCGATGATGCAGATGTCGAAGAAGTCCACGTAGTTGGCCAGCTTGACGCACGAGGAGAGCGTCGTGCAGACGATGTGGGCCCGCTTCAGACACAGCTTGGAAATGTCGTACTCCTCCCGAGGCGTCAGCGGGGGATTCAGTTGCTGGCTGATCAGCAGGAGCTGCTTCTGTTTCTTTTCCAACTGCTGCTGAAGGTAAGTGGGCATGATATTTGAGTTCTGCTTTAGCTGCTGGATCTCGGCATTCAGGTCGCTGTGCTGCTTCTTCAGCATTTCAATGTTCTCCGGAGTTAGACGCTTCAGCTTTTCATTCCTGGCTTTTCGTAAATGCTCAGAAAGCGAAAACTGGCGGGATTTCTCACTCATTTTTTCAATCATCCCAAATCGCACTAGCTGAAAGTGGTCGTGGCTCATGGCAAAAAGTGCATTGCTCAAAGCTTTCACCAAGTGATCCACGGCCGTGTTTGAGTGAGCACAAATTAAGATCTTCCGGTCCAGCATTACAGAGGCCTTTCCGTACAGACACTGCAGACTGAGATTCGACAGAAGTATGGATTTCCCAGTGCCAGGAGGACCCTGCACTAGGGTCACACTTGGATTGATGTTGTCAATGACCCTCTTGTAGACCCGCAGGCAAATATCTTCCTGGTGGTTGTCAAGCTTAGTAAATCCCGTGTACGTGAACGCCTGCGACACCTTTGGTATTTGCACAGTCTTCACCGCCTCCGTGGGCATCAAAATCCGCCTGCTGAGCGGCGAACGGTGCAGCTGTTGGATAGCACTCAGAGCGCCCAGTTCTACTCGGAGGCTGTCCACCACCGGACGGGCGGTCAGCTGTTTAAGGCTTTTCATCTTCTCAAAGGATATTTGCATAAAAATTTCAAATGTCATGAAAGTAACGCCGCCTGATGGAAAGGGAAAACATTGTATTGAGGGCTTTTGGAAAATGATTCAATCGTGTTTATAGAACTTACCGCTAACGGTCTTTTGCTCTAAAAGACTAGCAAAGGTCTCCGCCAATTCGCTGCCACTAGAAAGGGTGTATAGCTCGTATCTTCCAATGGGGTTGGCTTTGGCTGTTGAATATTAAATGTTATTAATATTATTGATATAGTTGTAATACCCATATTATTACTTACTTTTCACAAAGATGCGGTAGAATTCTTTCTCGGATTTCAAGTCCGTCACTTCGAGATTAAGCGTAGTCTTCGAGCTCTTGTAGTCCCTCTCGATGGTGGTCAGCAACTCCAGTTTTATCAAAGGCAAGAAAGTCCTGCCAAAAAAATATAAAAATAAATATGTATAAGCTAATGTTCCTTTTTCCAAAAAGCCTGTTTTAAATTTACTTTCTGTAATGCTGAAGGCTTTCGAAATCGGAGGGAATGGGCATCAGGACATCCGTTTTAGCTGCAGCGTCCACACTGCCATGCTTCAGCCACTGATTGGCCCACCTGAGAATGGTCCGCTTGTGGTGGAGAATGTCGTTCACCACTTGGTTCCCCTTGAGTGTCCATTCGCGTCGCTCGATATACGTGCTAAGGCAGATCTTCAAGCTATCCTTGCTTTTCCGCACCGGCTTATTGGCTCCACAGACCCTATCGATATACTTAATTTCGTCTTCTCCATCGCGGAAACGTACGTGCCTTCTCTGCTTCTCCATTTTCTTAGCATCTTCGACTCGTTGGCGGTAACGTTCCATATCAGCAAAGTTGACACGATTGCAGGTGCGCTGATTCCTAGCCTCCTGCGCGTCTTTTCGCTCCGGAGGACGGGAGCAATGGGGCTGTGGATAATTTTCTAGATCGTCCGTTTCGATGGTGGAGCGTCGCTGGGGAATCGGATTCTTAGCTGGCGGTGTCCATTCTTGGGGTTTCTCCACATTCTTTGCTATTTTGGCTGGAGGGCCTCTATCGATCTCTTTGGTAAGGAATTCACCGCGATTTGTGTTGCTTATGGTGGGCACAGTGGTGCAGTATTTCCTTTTACTTGCGCTCGAGGTGGAGGGGCTATTCTCCTCATCTTTGGGTTTATCAGAAAGCTTCTTCAGAGCCTCTCGTCGTTTCTTCTTGATCTCTTGGTCATCCTTTTTCTTATCCTTTGGTTTTTGGTGCATCTTGGCGTTTATTTCGGCTTGGTAATCAACGAAGCGCTGGCGATCAATAACCCTCTGCTTACGATTTTTGGACATAAATGGAGCCTCGATTATGGCAGGACCGCGGGCATCCTTAATAGTCTTGGTAATATTATCCGTTTGGTCTATAAAACATGACTTTGAACGGTTTAGTAGTCGAGGACTTGGACCCTTCTTGACTGGAGTTACATTTTCAACTGTATCCTCTTTCCTTGGTGTAACGCTATTCCTATTATTTTTGGTTTCCTTAGCTTTCCCTTTAATTTCTTCACGAGAATTGTTGGTCTTGTTGGACTTATTCCCCTCGGAATTCTTTGGTGGCGTCTTCTGCTTCTCTTTCGAAGCGTGACAATCTTTTTCGATTGATTTGTGGCGCTTCCTAGTCCGAGATTCTTTCTGCTTATCCTGTTTATCTTCATTGGCTTGTTTGCTGCTTAGGGATTCATCCAAGTCTATTGGCCTCTCCATATAGCAAGAACGCGTACGATTTCGTAAGCGAGTGTTTTGACTTTTGGCCTGAGTTTCAGCTGCAGTAGCAGTAGGTTTGTTTTGGTCTTTCTTTCTTGGGGAGGTCCTTCTCCCATTCTCTTTAGGCTCCTTAGCGATTTCTTCGCCCTTCTCAGTGGAGTGGATTTCCTTGCGTTTTGTCCTTGGCTTGGCTTTTTTAATTGGGGTTTTCTCTGTTTCCTCAGGAGCTTGCATAGTTACCAGCAACTCTTCGCGGGAATTTTCTACATCTTCGCCCTGCTTTTCTTGTATATCTTCGTTTTCAAAGGTTTCATCCATGTCTATTGGTCGCTCCATATAGCACGATTTGGATCTGTTGCGCAGCCGGGCACTAGGAAGCCTCTTAGACGTCTCTACTTTGTCACCTAACGTCTCTTTTTGGCACTCCTTCGAGGAGATGGGCTTTGGAAGTGAGGAATTATGAGTCCCTGATATTTCATTGGATCCAGAAGTACTATCTGGAATCCCATTTTTCTGTTCTGTATCTGAAACAGTCCTCTGGCGACGCGAGAACAACTTGGCATCGTCGGTGTAGTCTTCCCCTCTAGCAAAGGTCTTGGGGGAGTGTAAATGTGAGGGGCTTCGTGTTGTACTGTCCGCTGCAAATAATTTTGATTAAGTTTTCAGCTAAAATTAAAAGCTTTAAAAAATATTTACCATTCCATAGAATCACGCCGTTGTCTTCGTCCTCACTAGAGCTATCGATGTAGAGTGACCTTGGTGGTTTCTTCATTCCAAAACGCGAGTCGGCTTCCTGATCCGAGCCCACGTCTTCAATCAGCGTCGTCTCAATGGGATCTGGATCCTTTTGGCTGAGCAGCTTGTTGGACCAGTCGGCCACTTTGTCGTACAGCTCATCGTCGTCGCTCTCGCTGATAATGATAATGTCATCGTAGTTTACTTGGGACGAAGGCGAAAGTGATTCGCCCCCCATGACATTGGACGATAGAAAGTCTTCCTCGCCATCGCTGAATGCCATCTCAGCTTTGATTCCCTGCAGTACAGCTTGTGAAATAGCAAACTGCTCGTCGTACTCGTCGTCTTCCGGTGCAGGCGGTGGCTGCATCACCGTCTTATCAGGCTCCGTATCCAGTTCTATTACGTCGCCATCGTGGATTTTAGCGCTCGTTGAGGCAGTGCCTCCAGATTTTTTATTTAACTGGTTGTACAAATACGGATTTATATCCATAACGCCACCAAGAATAGCCTCATCCGCTTCGCCAAAGATATTTGTTATCTCCTCGGTGGTCTTGCTCAACAGCTCCTGTTTTACATCGGGAATCTTCGGCAGGTGCAAGTTGGGATGCTTCTCCTGTTCAGTAATATCTTTTTTTATTGAAGGCAAGTCGGGAATGCTATACTGCATGGGCATGGTGTCATCATCGTCGTCCGAGGACAGTTCTATCAAAGCCTCCTCTTCGGTAACCACTTTCCGCAGCACAAAGATGGGGTAATTGCGCGGAGCGTTAGTGATGTGCCCTTCCACTCCCAGGCTGATGATGGTGCCCTCCACGACTTGTTTACTTGTGGTCTGGTCCTTCATTTTCTGCTCATTGATGAAGACGCCGTTGCTGGTGTTCTATTACAATTTAGACATATAAAAACATATGTACATATACTATTCAAAAACACTAGACTTACCATCGACTGCACGAGCACGCCCGCATCGTTTACGGTCATCTTCACATGCACCCGGGACACATAGTCGTAGGGCTGATTTATAGTGATCTTGCAGCTGGAGTGGCGACCTATCAGATTCTCCCCCTTATTGAGGACAATGCGATCCCGAGTGGTCACATGCTCTAGGTACCAGCAGCTGCCCATCCTGCCGAATTGAGTCACTTTTCCATGTGAAAGAATGCAAGCGAATTTGAATGAAAAGAAAACAAATTGCGGGAGTCAACAGTGTGACCGCCGCGGTTAATACTAAAACGCGTTACGACTTGCATGTTGCATCCTGCAGAGGCACCTGCATCGTGCTGCTTGACTATAAAAAATACTGAATATAAGTTAGTATATTTCAGTATAAGTGGCGCACCATGATATAATGAAATAAGGTGGTCTCGTTGCAAGTTTTATCATGATTGATGCCATAGTTTCTGCCTCTTTTTAGTGAAAATTCGCTGTTGCTGTTTTCGATGCTATTAATTAATAATTATTTAATTAATAATAATTAATAATTATTAAGTTAATGAATTAAAGATTTACATACACAAAGAAAAGCCCGATTAATGGCATGCATGAATGCCATCACTTGCGTCACCTTGCGTTGGACGCATGGTATGGCATGTTATGATTTGGTTATTTTTGTAATTTTCTGCAACGGCTGCACTTTTGAGCGCCAAATGTCGAATCAGCATAACAAAAATGTCCAAATCATTTGCAATAAAAGGGCTTTAGACTTGACCCAAGAACTCCCTGGAAGACAAGAGGAAAACCATGCCAAGCGCCAGTGCACGGAGGGCCTCTTCTGGCCGGACAGCGACGATGACAGCATCTTTTCCAACGCAAAGCTGGAGGATTTGCTCAGCGGGCGAAAAGATGAGCTCTTCGGGACGCAGGTACAGACAAGCAGCAGAATGATGCAGAGCGAGCTGCCGGACGACGGGCTTTTTGGCGACACCTCCTTCCCCGACACAACATTGAAGCTGGAACCCGCGGGTACCCGGGCTGCAGCGGACCATGATCGGCAAATTGATCTGTCCGGCGATGCGGACGCCAATGAGGTGTTTAAGAAAATCAACCTAAACGACCTGAGCGTTGCCGAAATGGAGGACATATTCCACGGAGCCGAAGATTTTAGTGAGCCGCTGATGCAAAACACGCAACTTTTCCTGGACGCAGTGGCTTTCAAGGTGCCCCGAACGCCGGAGAAGCTGCATCAGTCGTTGACAAAGGGCGACGAGTCCATGTCCTTTATTTCCAAGTCGGTGCTCGAGGGCATAGTGCAGGGAACGCAGTACGAGACATGCGAAGAGCTTAGGAATCGCTCCATACTCGATCCCGTGAACTGGGAGTCCCAGGCCTTTGCGGATTTCGAGAGGGATAACCAGGAGAGAGACAACTTCCCCAGCAAGGGCGAGTTTTATGGCCTGCCGGATAAGGTAAAGAGGATGATATTAGAGCACAAAGGCATCAAGAGTTTGTACGGTAAGCAAAGGTAATTACCCATTAATTATTATTTTTCTGAGAACCCACCATTGGGTTTTTTACCTTGCAGAATGGCAGGACGAGTGCCTGAATCTACCTGCTATCAGGCAGCGAAAAAATTTGATCTACGCGCTGCCCACGAGCGGAGGAAAAACCCTTGTGGCCGAGATTCTAATGCTGCGCGAGCTGCTCTGTCGCGAACGCAATGTTCTGTTCATCCTGCCATATGTGTCGATTGTCCAGGAGAAGGTCAGCGCCATGTCGCCGTTTGCCATCGACCTGGACTTTATTGTGGAGGAGTACACGGCGGGAAAGGGCAAATGTCCGCCGCAGCCACGCCGCAAGAGGCGCAGCCTTTTTATTGCATCAATTGAAAAGGGAGCTGTGCTCATGGACAGCCTGATAGATGTGCAGCGACCCCATGAGATCGGACTGGTAGTGGTGGACGAGCTCCATTTGATAGGCGAACGGGGACGGGGAGCCACCTTGGAGGCCTTTCTAACCAAGGTGATGTTTCTGAATGGCAAGTAAACAACACACCTTGCACGATAACCTTCTTGTTATAGCTTTAGATTTCGCCTTGCAGCAAATATTCAAATTGTTGGGATGAGTGCCACGATAGGCAATCTCAGTGAAATATCCTCGTTTCTCAATGCAGATGTCTACACACGAGGTTTTCGGCCAGTTGAACTGAAGGAGTACATCAAGTGTGGCTCGGATTTGTTAGAAATCAATGCGGCTGGTCAAACGCTGGACGAGATCTTTGTACCCAGTCGCAGCGTCAACTATCCGGTAAGCAAAATTCTTTTTTAAATTTACCCGATTGTATATTGAATTATTATTATTTATTTTTAAATGATTTGCAGTACAGCGAAGCTGTGAAGAAAGCTGATCCCGATCACCTGGCGGGCTTGATCAGCGAATGCGCCCCGGAGCATTGTTGCTTGGTCTTTTGTCCCAGCCGCAAGAACTGCGAGAATGTGGCTCTTCTGCTCAGCCGCATTGTGCCCAAGCAAAAGTTTTTCGATCATCGACGCAGCGAGAAAATCGATCTGATGGATGCCCTGGACAAGATGTGTGGGATCCTCAGTCCAGTTCTGGCCAAGACATTGCCCTACGGCATCGCCTATCATCACTCTGGCCTGACGACCGATGAGAGGAAGTACATCGAGACGGCCTACCGCTTCGGTGTGGTCACTGTCATTTGCTGCACCTCCACACTGGCGGCGGGTGTTAATCTGCCGGCCAAGCGGGTGATCATTCGTGCCCCCTATGTGGGCCAAGAGTTTATGACTCTGTGCAAGTACAAGCAAATGGTGGGTCGCGCTGGACGAGCCGGACTGGGTGAGGCGGGTGAGAGCATTCTGATTGCCCAGAGCAAGGACAATCTGCAGGTCGGCCAGATGCTATTCTCGCCCATGGACAAGGCGCTAAGTTCGCTGGATCAGCAGGAAGCGGTGGGACTGCAGGTGAGTTAATAATGTGAATATTGTTCTAGTTCTCGCTTCCTCTCTACTTTAACAAAAGACTTAGTTTCTATTATCTTTGGCCTTTGCACTTTTTAAATAACTTGTTTTGAAGAACAAGTTAAAAATTCCTACCTCATTCAGTAGGTTTTTGTAATTAGATTACATGGACTTTGTCCCTGTTGCTTTTTTTTGTTTTAGTTCTGCTGTAGAAGTATATTTTATGATTCTTTTAAATTAAAAAATGTTATTTATAAAAATTATAAAAAAGGTTATTACGGTTTGTATACAAAATTAAAATATTTTCTGTTGTCAAAGGCTAATATTTCTTTGCTTGCACTTTCACGTTCTGCCACAAACTGAATTCAATAGTCGAATGGGAATGTCTTCTACCGTTTTAAAAAAATTTATGATTACTTAGCATTATTTATTAGGGCTCTATTGAATAATTGGTTGGGATTTCTGCTAACCTGGCATTTTCCAAGAAATAACTCGGAAGTTTGGCAATGCTGACTGGACAAAAAATGAATTGAGTGAACATTTTATTGAGTCTACAATTGCATTGAGTCAGAAATATCATATTTTACTTGTCAAATTCAATCAACCGCATTGAAAAATGCAAAAATGGTGGTCCCTAAATTTATAAAAAAGTTTTTTACCAGAAAAGACGGTCAAAACAGCACATCCACTGACTTGGATATGACACAGATCAGATTGATCAGATGACCTGAGGCATCTCTAGCCTCTCTAAAGCATTCCCAGCCCAGATTTAGTCAAGTCCGTATAACCTTCCAAGAATAAAGTAAAATTGTTAAATTTTTATGTGTAAAATCAGATAATAGACATTGGGGTTATTGGACAATAAAGTTTCTTTGTATTTTGACTTTCTGCAACATGTACCAAAGGTGTTGCTCAACAAGCTGCTAGCAACATTTGTCTTTTTTTGGATGTTGTGCAACATCTTCCTAGCAACATTTTTCTGCCATCTGCCGTCAGCACTTTTTTATTAAGGTTGTTTACTTTATTTATTATTATTTTTATTATTTAATTATTATTTTTATTATTTCATTATTAGTTTTATTATTCCTCTATTTAAGAAATTATTTTATTTTAGCGAATAAGTTGCTTTCCTACTTGTTTTACTCACAAAAATTCCACTCTTGCACGAATTTATTTGTGCTATTCAATCGTCTAGATCTACGTATTCGTTTTAATTTTAATTGATAATTGTAGGGTAGTTTTCCGTTTCAACAAACAAAATAATTAGGAAATGGTAAATTTATTAAATGAAAACCATATAGTGGGTGGTGTTCGACTATTGAAATTTCACTCTAACGCAAATAGTCATGGAGGCAGCACTGAAAATTGTCGTTATTTTAACAATTATTTATTCCTGGAGATCAGCTGTAAGTTTAATGATTTACGCAGAGATTCCCAATAAGCTAAGCCAAACTTGTCTAGGACTCGGTCACCTATAAGCTGACAAATGTAGTCTGTGCCAGCTACAACAAATCGTGGGTTAGGATAAACGAGTGTCGCTTGAAGGCGTTAAGTCGTAACAGGACTGTTTTCAATTTCAATGCCACCATCTTCCATCCGGCCAATAACATTACCGTGCATACCCAGATGTTTAAGCGGCTGAGCGGATACAAGCCATTTCTCTACAACAGTAAAATCGATGCATGTCGATTCTTAAAGAAGCCCTTCAGCGCCTTCAACATTTACATATATAATGTATATAAGCCCTTTTCAAACGTCAATCACTCTTGCCCGCTGAATGTAAGTAAGGTCGATTTTCAAGTCTAATATAATCTTTTGATTGTGCGCTTAAAGGGTGACATTTTGATAAGAGGAATGTATCTAACAACTGAAATAAGGACCCTGCCCTTTCCCACTGGCGAGTATATGCTGAGCCTGGGGCTTTTATTCTATGGGAAGCGCCAGTTCGTGACCAACGTTAGCTGGGAATTTATTGAGAATTTAATATGAATGTGCGGTAGAGGAAAACGAAATAATGTATGATAAATAATGGTTTTTGCTGGCATTATCCTATATCTAAATATCCAAAATATATTGTTGTACCTAATTAAAAACAAATAATAAAGGTTGAAATGGTCACAGACAAATTGTTCTTTGGATATTAGGAGGTTGGATACCATTTTTTTTATAGTTAAATACAATTAATATTCTATAAATAAAAACCTATAAATAACTGTGATTCATGCTCTGACTTTGGCTCGTTAAATATTTGCTATTGATTTGTATAATATAAAATAAAATTTAAAAAAAAGAATAATAATGATTAAATGCAAAATAAATATGCTGTTATTTTGTTTGAATTTTTGAAGTAGTTGTTTAAGCCGGCTCAAGGTCAAGGAAAATAAAAAATAATTATTATTATTTTTTTTTTAGCAATTAAATAAAATATATTTTTATTTGGTGGTTACCACACCCTCCTCCTTTGCCTTGAGCCGGTTTAAACAACTACTTTAAAGGGGAAAAAAGGTCGCAAAAAAACAACATTTTATTTAAACTGTAAATACTAAATTACCCTTTTTGTACCGCCTTTTGTAGAAAATAACGTATGATTTATTTATATTATATTTATGATATATTATTAAAACTGTTTTCAAACCAATTTCAGTCCCTGATTCTCAGCGTGATTGGCCTGAACCTGGCGGAGTGTCGTCGGGATTTGAATCGCCTGGTGAATAGCACTCTATTATCTGTGCAGGCCAGCACCCTGGAGGTGGCCGTGGACGACATAGTGCTTCGCATTTTGCGCGAGATGTTCAAGAACAAGGTGCTCCAGGTGACCGAACCATTGGGCAAATCGAAGATCAACTGTTCGGAGATCATAACCACACAGGATGTGAATCAAACTTCTGCTCGTCCTGCCGGCGATCGGCGCCTACTCATTGGTCAGTCCACCCGATTTAAGTTGACCAACCTGGGGCGAGCTGCCTTCAAGGCGGGCATTGATTACAAGCGGGCCAATGCCATCCACAAGGAGCTAAGGCATGCTCAACAGCAGCTCATCCTGACGAACTATAGCCACCTGCTGTACCTAATCGTGTGCTTCAACTCCAACGAACGTGGCGATGAGTTGTTCCCGGCCGATGCTAGCATTTTGTTTCAAGTTTACACCTCGCTTCCGCCCGAGTCGCAGGCTCTGTTTAGGCAGCTGGGATTCACAGAAGCCCATGCAGCCAGACTGTTCAAGAAGCAGTCGGTCCAGGGCCCACTGTCCCTGCAGCTGAACCGCCTGTACAAGGTGCTCATCCTCTCTGATATTCTGGATCTCCTGCCGCTGCCCAATGTGGCCACTAAATACAACGTTGAGCGCGGAACTCTGCAGCACCTGATAAGCCAATCAATCGCCGCCTCCAGTGCCATTGTACGACTGTGCGAGGAGCTGGAGGAGTTTTGGTGCTACAAGCCCTTGTTCGAGCGTATCCTTCACAAAATGGACCGATGTGGCACCTTGGAACTAGAGCCGCTGATGGAGCTGCCAGGCGTTAAAATTGTAAGTTAAAAGGAATAATCTTTGAATTTTGCATAATGATATCATATTCCCCAACCAGAATCGCGCCAAGCAATTGTATGCCGCAGGATTCAAAAGCATTGAGGACCTGGCCAGGATAAGACCCATGCTGCTGGTGCAATCAGTGGAGCATATGCCTCTCAGGGTGGCCACGGAAATAGTCTCTGCAGCTAAGGTGAATATTGTTTTATTAGAATTTAATTCAATTTAATAACCTCAATCTATATTCAACTTGTTTCAGATAATTTTAATGAAAAAACTTGACCATTTGGAGGAGGAAACTGAGAATCTGAAGGTCTGCCTGCAATCCTCCAGCAAAGATTAGTGCAAAAACTAGTTCAATTAGGTTTTTTTTTCATATATTTATTTCAGTTTTTGTTTGTTTTATGTTATATGCACTCCGACTTAAGTCTTGGATCTGTCGATCTCCGGACAAGGCTTAAATATTACAGACAATTTTGTTGTGCAAATTGCAATTTTAAATTAATTGAATTCCTTCTGTTCTGTTCTGTTCTGCTGATTTGATTCTTGATTTGGCGGAGATAAACGTGGAGGAGGAGGCTGTGTTAGTTAGTTTCATAAACTACTAGATACGAGCTAGCAGACAAATTCGCAAGCTGCTACTATCACGACATTTGAGTATTATACAACGTATATATTAAGTTGAAAGGTTCGGGACATGACATGCCTTGTGAGCTGTGAAAAGTAACTTTAAGCTTTAACTTTGTATTTTAATTAAGGAATCACTAAGCTTCTTTTCATCAAATGAAAGCCAATAATGTCCCGAACCTTTTTGAATTACGAGTAGGTTTGTTTTTTTGCGGCTAAACAACTAAGGGTAGAGACAGATTTGTTTAAGAAGTTGCAGGAGCCGTGCACCGAATGGAACTCTCCTTGTGTGTGTTTGGGGGAAAACTTATTTACAGCTGAAGAAACTGCAAGAAACAAAATATCATATTCCTTATCAAGAAATTCGAGTCTTAAAGCAAAGGAGCAAACCACTCACCTTATTACACGCGAACTATTTAGTAGGCAAAGTCGTCGTAGAAATGCTGGGCAATCCGTCCGCCCGCCGCCGCCGCCGCCGGCTGGTAACTCCTGCTTACACCGGTTGCTCTTCCGCCGCCGCCTGCTCCTCCGGCAGCAGCGTATTCGAGTCGATGTGGACGCGCGGCTTGCGCCGGGACAATAGCCCGCCGGCGTATATCTGTCGACGAGAAATAGGAATCACTATGATAGTTCGCTGGCTGCGATTGAGATGCGGATGCGGGTGCGGATGCAGGTGCGGATGCTGAAGCTGAAGCGGATGTTGGTGATTGATACGCTGCTGGCTGATAGGCGAATGGATTGTATGCACTGGCATACTGCCGCTGCTGTTGCTGCTGCTGCTGCTGCTGCTGGTATGGAAGCTGATGCGGATGTGGATGCGTATTGGTATGCGGATGCTGGGGCGAGAGCGGTTTCAGAGTGGGGTCGAGAGCATCGTTCAGCGTCACATCGTAGTCATTCTCGTAGAGCTCGTCGAGATTTAGCTTGGGACGCGGTTGCTCCACTCGCTTGGACGTAGCCGGCAGGGCACTGCGCGGCGGGAGGGTAGTCCTTGGCGGACTGGGAGTCGGAGGTGGCTCCACCTCGTCGTCATCTTCGTCGCTGTGGGGCCTTCCCCTCAGCAAGGGAGCACCGTGCTCGAGCAGACGCACGCCGGAAATGGTGGAGCCCATATCGATGGGCGTGCTATCCGTGGTGGGCAATGGTTTCAATGCTATTCCCACCGGCTGAAGGCCGCGGGGCAGATAGGGACTGCCGCCCCTGGAGGGCAGGAAGGGTCGCTTGACCACACGTACCGATGAGGGACGCTGCGACTTTCCAATGCCTGCCGTTCGCGCGTTGAGTGAGTTTACTCGCGTCCTGGGCGCCGGTGCCTCCTCCTCGACATGCTCCACTGGCTGCTCCTGGTGTTCCAAGTCTTCTTCCTCCTCCACGATCGGCTGACGAGGACGCGGTGGCACCGTTGGCTTCCTGGTGGTGGTGGTGGTCTTAGCTCTCAGTCTCTGATTTCTCGCTGGAGCGGCTGTGGAGACAGGCGCTGGACTCTCCTCGTAGTCCTCGTCCTCGAAGTCCACATCTGCTGCTGGGGCACGGGATCTGGGAGCCAAGGGACGCTTGCTCTTCCTCACCGGCTCCTGATGCTCCGCGTGTTCATAGTAATCGTCCTCCAACGGCTTCTTATCGGTCACGGGCTTTCGCAGAGTGGTTCTCGTGGGCTTCTGCTCCGCACGCGGTGCTGGAGTCCGTCTCCTGGGTGTGTTCCTGGCTGGCGGTTGCTCGTAGTCCTCCTCCGCTTGCTCCTCGGGGTAATCCTCCTCCTCCTGGCCACTGCTGGATGGGGCTTGGGTGGTGGCTGTGCCCTTTTGCACTGGATATGAGTACTTCTTTTTCTCGTTGATGGGAACCGGACGCGCTATCCTGGGAGGAGCTCGGGGACGGGCGTAAACAGAGGCAGCTGCCGCCTTGGGCGTGATGAATTCACTCAGTGGCTTCGGGGTTGTCTTCACCTTCTGGGGTGTCTGCTCCTCGGCCGCTTCCTCTTGATCTACCCCTCCGTATGGCTTTTCGTACTCATCCAGCTCATCCAAAGCGGAGGATGGCGTGGTTCTCTGCTTTTCAACGCGCCTCCTTCCCAGCGGCCTATCGTCATTGAAGCTGCGTCGCTCCTCCACGCGTCCTGGCTTCCTGGGAGACACCTTGCGTCCCGCTGGTCCTGAAGTGGATTTACCTCTTTGCCTCTTGTTGGGTCGCTCATCGTAGTCCTCCTCCAGGGTCTTCTCCTCATCCCGGTAGCGGTTTCTGTTGCGTCTGTTTGGCTTCTCTGCCTCCGCTCGCTTCTCGTCGTACTCATCGTCGTAGTCCAACTCCACAGGGGGTTTCCTCGGACGCGGTCGCTGCTTTTGCCGCCTGATGGGACGCTCCTCGTAGTAGTCATCCTCGTACTGATCCTGCTCCTCGTAGTAGTAGTCGTCGATGGGCCGGCGGTTGGGTCGCCTCAGTGGACGCTGTGGTCTCTGGGGCCGACGACGCGGTGCCGAGTGCTGGGTGGGTGGCGCTGGCGTAGTTGTGGTGCTCGTGGATGTGGTGGTGGTGGCCATGTACAGCTCATCGTTTCTGGGGGGTTAGGAAAGCAGGGTTAAATATGCTTAATATTCAAATAAATGTGCTAAATAAATATATTAAAATCAGCATTTATTTCTAGCGTTATGTACATTAAATAACATTTTAATTAATATATTTTTTAGTAATAGAAAAACACCAGTAGTAAATTGGAAATGTATTAATTATCATGAGAGTCTTCCTAATTTGTATACCCTTGCAGAGCATTATAATTTTAGTCAGAAGCTTGCAAAGCAGTGAAGGAGTCATTTCCGACCCTATAAATCATATATATTCTTGATCAGCATCAACAGGCGAGTCTTTCTAGACATGTTTGAAAGAAATCAATTTTTTTTAATTTTTTCAAATTTGATAAGGGGTTACATCATTAAAATTCTCAAAATTTGACAAAAATTTTGATTTCTTAAAATTTTAAAGGTAGTATCCAGATTTATTAACCTATTAAAAACAAGCATAGAAATGCTTTCCGAATTGAATTTGATGCATTTTTGACTTGGTTATAGTGTTTTTAAATTTTAATTTCCCCAAAAATTATCATATAAAATTAAAGATAAATATTAAATAATAATAGCACCTTTGACAATTTCAGTCAGAAGCATTTTAGGCTTAGTTACTATATTTTTCTATCCTTTTTAATAAGTCAAACTGCAAGGGTTTACAAACTTCGTCTTGTTTTAATAAAAAATAAAATAAATATTTAAAATAATCTTTACTTTGATGGAAAGACCCACCACCTCTTTTAAAGCAATTTGCTTTAACGAGGATAAATATACCGATTGAATATTCAATAGATGGTGCAAAACAGATAGTGATTTGACCTCTGCGAGTGGGGGCTTCCCCGGGAAGCTCTCTTACCTGTTCCAGTATTTCTGGGATCCCTCGCAGTCCACGTCGGAGGCAAAGTGGCAGATGAAGGTGCGCTGATCGAAGGCCGTGAAGTTGGCGCACAGAAAGTCGTGCCTGATGCCGTAGACACAGTGGTGGTAGATCTGCAACGAGTCCGAACTCTGGTTAATCACATTTTGGCCATAACTAATCCGCTCGGTTAGACAGCGTTTAGCGCTTCTCTTTGCCCGCTTTTGGGGTCAAGATCGAGGCGCAAACAAGTTTTGTTTGTTTCTTTTTTTTTTTGACGTCACGTCGGCAGACGACAAAAAGAAAAAAAGAGAAATTGCTGGACATGCACATAGGGTTGGGTCTGGGACTGGGCTTGGTGACCAATTGTGTAACGTTTCCATTAGGCCAGACAAGGTCACGCTGCTGCTCACCTGGCACTTGTACTCGATGGAGGCATAGAAGCCGTCGTGCAGGCCCTCGCACTTGAAGTGGATCTCGTCCATGGGTGGCACGGTGGACAGGAATGGATAAGTGGATAGGTTGTAGCTGCGAAGCAAGAAGGAAAAGTAAAAAAACATTAATCTTAATATCTTTAATAATCTCTTAAATCATAGCTTACCCCCTCAGCTCCCTGGGCAGATTGGGATCCCAGATGTAATCGATTTGTGGGATGCCCGTCAGCTTGGAGTTCTTCGACAGAGTGCCATTGTCCGACTAAAACGAAGGATTCAACCCAAATGAGCAAGACATGTTAAAGTCTCTATAAATCCATTTCTCACCTTGTTGCTGTCACCGCCCTCGCTGGTGGGCACTGACTGCTCCTCCTCCAGTTCCTCTTCCTCGGCAGCTGCGGCGGCCTCTGTTGTCGTTGATGTGCTGCTTGTGGTGCTGCTGGTGGAGGCGGGTGTCTTGGCAATGGATACCTTCTTGAAGGGCAGGGCGGCATCTGTGGAGGCCAACAGGCTCAGTAGCAGCACTGCGTCCACAAAAAGGTAAATGAAATTTCAATTAATTAAAAGCTTCACGGCTGCCAAGGAGTTGCATAACCCGGCCAGGATTGGGATTATGTCACGGTCCGGTTCGGGGAAAACGTTTAAGTGGCTTTTTGGGTTTTCATTTCAGTGTCCTCCGGTACCACTCACCTGTTGCTGTCATTAACAGCCAGCCTTTGGCTCTTCTCATCTTGTCGGCTTCAGTTCTCTGTTGTTTTTTGGCTCTAACTCCTCTGGCTAACTGAAAGAGTTAAAATATACAAAATATTATGTAAATTGTAGAGTTTTAATGTGATCATCGGACACACCCCACACACCTCGGCAAAAGATTTATGTTCTGGCAGAGTCGTTGAACGCTTCCCGAGTGAACAACAAAATTTAAAAGAAAGAAACCTCTGCGGCATTCTCTGCCCCTTTGAAGGCTTTCAATTGAGTTGTAAGCTCAAGAGTTCTGGATTTTTGGATAAAGATTAAATATTCGAGACACGTTTTGCGATTAACGCTACTCTTTGCGTGCTTGTCATTCATTTCGCCGGGGGAGAGTTGGATCAAATCGGAGATGGGGTAAATGTAGGGGAACTGACTGGTGTAGAAATGCATTCCTACCAAAATTGGTTGTAGAAAGTGTTCTTGGTTATAGTTCCTAACTTGGTAAGCTTTTCAATTTTGTTTTCTGGGAGTTTTACTTAAGGGAAATCAGTGAAATTTTACTGGGAAAAGTAAAAATTGGAACTTTGACTATACTTTTAAAAGAATGCATGTTAATGCAGAATAATGAAAATTTTATAAGCAAACAACAGCAGGTAAAATATGCAAAATAAAACAATATTTGGCTTTAAGATGTATATTTATATGTTAAAAATGTCTAATTAAAGGCCTTATAATGAAGGTTTTAATATTGTTTTTGCTAATAAAGTATTTAATACAAATTTTCATCTTAAATTGTTGATTTGGTTTTTTTTTGAAGAAATTATCGCTCGATTCGAGCAAACTAAACATCATTTCCATTCACTACTAAGCGATCAATTAACTAAATAAAATCGGTACTCATTTCGCGCACACACTCATTGTGCGCAGAGCCTTAATCAGCTTCACTTTCCGATTTCCGTCTCTCGGGTGTCGGGTAATTGCATAATTAGCTTTGGCAGCCTTCAATGTCACTTTGGTTTTCGGTCGCTCGGCGGCTCGGCGGCCTCACTTACGTAAGGAGAGCGATCGCGAACGCGATCGGTTGGGCGAAATTGAAAGGGTGGCACCAGCAGCAGCAGCAGCACCAATAGCAGCAGTAGCCGCAAATAAATAAATAAATACTGTGGCCACATAATAAACACAATGCATAATAACTATAACAAATTGAAAAGCGAACGAGTACAAACTTTCCTTTCCCAATGCGTTTGTTGAAAAATTAAATGCAAAACGCTTGGATTCGAAAAAGATCATTGGAGCATTGTAATTTGGCAATGCAGTTGGTTTCTCTCCCGCAAAAGTAATTTTATTGTGCATTGTTTGGCTGGCGCACGGGGCGTATACTTGATGGGCCATTAGGATTGGCTAGGAAGCTCCTCGCCCATGAGTTCAAAGATTCAAAGCCGTTCACACCCAGTTTTTGTGTGTTTTACCAAAAAGTGTGTCGTGCATTTTAAGTGGTGATTTGATTGGATTTGATTTGATGTCTCCCCGCCAGTCCCATTGAGTGTTTTGCCATTCTGTTTGTCTTTTTGACATTTGGCGGGACTGAGTGGGTCGAGTGCGGAGATAAATATCCGAGTAAAAATATGATAATCGTTTCTGTTTCGACAGAGAAAACAATTTTGATGTAAATGAGTTTGAGTTCCTTAAATGTCAAAGGGTTCTTGAAGAATTTAAAAGGTATATGGTTAAGATTTTGACTCATAGTAATGATGATATATGGTTATCTTTATTTCTTTGTTCAATTGTTGTTATTTATCTTCACAACTAGGGACTTTTTCAATTGAGTCTAGAGCTTTTTTTGTTTAGAGTTCTAAACGGGTTTTACCTACAAAAAAAGTAAGTCATTTATACATTTCTTATTCTTGGGGGTTATTTATTTTATGCTTAAAAAAGCCAGCTTAATTACTCTACTGATTTTTATCCAAGTCAATTTATTTAATTCATTATTTTATTGCTTTAATTATATAATTGTTAATTATACAATTGTTTTCTTTGAAATTTAAATTTACAATTTGTGTTCTAGCATTTCAGAATTAGTAGATTTCTTGCTTCAATAAGTTTTTTCTTTGATATACTGCTGTGGACTTTTAGAACATTTAAAAGCTTAGTAATTTTTAAAATATATAATGTTTGGCTTGGAGATTTTCATTATTTTTAAGGGGTATTTGATTGTTTCTATAGAATTATCCCAAAAATAGGCAACCACGTGTTAGAACTTACTCAGCACTTTTATAAAAATTCTCTTAAACTGCCAAAGCTCATTTATAAAATGCAAATATTCCCGTGTCATGACTACCTAAAAAACCCACACACGATCACCGAGACCTGCCACATCCATCAACTTCTGTTCAGTTTTTCCCATTCGTGTGTACACAGAGCCTGCCCATTTCCATTTCCAAGTCTACGACTGAAAGCTAAGGTCAGCTTAGCCATCAGGTGTCTTCGGAAATTGGTGATAAATTGCCGTGTGCTAAACAAAGCTAATTTATGGCTCCGCTTTTTGTTTAAAGTCTCGAATTTAGTGCAGAGCATTGTACGCAAATGAAATATGAAATATGAACTTAATAATTTCTGGCATCTAATCGCTTACAGCCCACGGAGAAATCAGAAATCGGAGAGTCGGGGCAATAAATGATGTCTCGAAAAGTCGATATGCCTAGCAAGCCAGGCCTTATACATGTATTGTCTCTTGGCCAAGTTCAAATTCAAGGCTAAGCACGATGATGACAAATACCGGCAAGTTGTGGCTGTTGTTGTTTTATTTTTGTATGCCTTTGTTTTGGAATTAATTGATGAATCTTTAGACGTGTCCGACTGCAGCAAACAAAATAATAACAATAAACGGAAAGACAATAATGAGTTAAACAATAAAATTTGGATCAGGTTTAGGAAATTCATTTTTAATTCGTCTAGAGGGGCTTTGAAATTTATATGATTTTTTAATAGAACATTTGCATTAAATATTCATTTTGATGGCTGCTAACTTGTTGGAGGCTTTTCCTTGAGTTTTTGCAAATTTTTCCATCTGTGTCTTTGAATGGATTTTTTTTTAGACAATAAAAGGCGCCTAGAATCAAAAGCCCCGAAGGTTGCCTTAAGTTCCCCCCACACTCAGAGATACAATGAGCAATTAAATAAAGTTTTATAATTTTGCATTAATTTGTTGTTAGATGCATCATGGCCGTCGTCTGGGGACCAAACTCTCGTTTTCATTTACATCTTGTTTCGTGCATATTATTTTGTATAAATTTCTTCGACGTCAGCGACGGGTTTCTTGATCGAAATTTATAACCCGAGTGAGTATCTACAAACCCGATCCGGTTGCTCGATAGAAGCAGAAGTCGGTGACAACTTTTTTCGCCGTCTTTTCGGTTTGCCATCATCTATCTGGCCAGCTGGCCAATACAAGTTGCTAGTTGTCACAAGAAATTAGCATCTCCATGGTGTGTTATGCGATCTTGTCTTTTGGTACTTTCAAGGTCGCCTTTTTGCGGTTTATTGGTGCAGTGCAGAGACTCACAAAAGAAATTGTTATAAATAAAGGGAATTTCGAGGTACCCAAATGGCACCAAAAAACTAAAAAATGTGTAAAGTTTTTACGGCTCACCTGCCCTAATCGTCGTTTATTTTTATGAATTTATGAATTAATAATTGACTGACTCAGGTTACTGGTTCCCAGGAAGGGGAAGCTAGTTCTTAAAGAGTTAATTAAAATCATCGGAGCATAAAAACTAAGTTTTGCCTTATTTTATTTGCTATATGGCTAACGGAAATAGCTGGCGTTGTTAAAGTATTTAGTATACTTCTTGGAAGCCTTGATAAATATTAATTACATTTCTGGGAAAGGCTTTGTATTTTGCTGCTCAATTTGTTATGTTTTTTTTAATGTTTTTGGGGTTTTTAGAGCCGAACGAACTTTGAATTAATTTAATTTGTGGAATGACAAATGAAAGAACCCTTGATAAATATTTATAAGGTAGCTTTAGTAGTACTTTATTTGTTTACAAAGCTAAAAGGTTTCTTAATAATTTAGAGATTAGATACTGTGTACTTTAATATTGTTTACTTTCCGAAAACTCTTTATAAATCATTTTCTATCTTATATTTTCCATATTTTCTGTCACCTATCATCTTTTATTAAAGGAAATTTCTCTTAATTTTAATTGCTATAATCTCTCATATCTGTAACCTAAATCTGCCACAAGTTGGACTCCATTAGGAGTTTTTCTCGATTTTATATTTATATTTTTTTTTGCATCTGACAACAGCATCTTCATGTCTCCAAGTCGTTGGCAGCAGGAGAAAACCGAGTTTCCTTTTCAGCCACACTTAAATCAAAATCAATTTGTGTTTGTTTTATTTTTAAGTTTTGGTGTTTGTTGTTGTTGTTTTTTTGCATTTACCAAAGCAAATAGGTTTTATCGCCCATTCCGGTTGGCCAACTTTTAGACTCTGACCTGAACTCTTATGGAGTTCAGTTCCCAGACACAGACACCGACACCGACACTCGAGAAAAGCCCACAGAAATTATTATTTAACTTCTACCAACACCCCAGGGACAATTAAGCAAATATATTATTGTTAAATTTCTTAATTGTGGAAAACTGTGGGCAACGAAATGGAGAGTGAAAAGCGCCAAAATAAAACGTTTCAGCCGCAAGATGGATGAAAGTAAAATTTCAAAACTTCAGTTGTTGCTGTGCCTGCCTGTCTGTCTGCTGCTGCTGCTGTTGCTGTTGCTGCTGCGTTGATGATGAAAGTAAAATCTTGGCTCAGTTATGTTGGCCATATTCGCCGATGCCTCGGTGTTGGTTGCTGCTGTTGTTCGCTGAAGATGCGCAAACAATTTGAACATCTCTTCGCACAAACACCGATAGAAACTGTAACTGCAGATGTCTGGGGAGGGCGGGGGTGGTGTCTTTGTGGCCGAAGGGGGGTTCGGGCTCTCAAGGGGGTGCTTGGTTTGGTCCAACAATATACAAGGCGCAGAGAAATAATTAGCAACGCCTGAGATCATTTTTGTGTTTGCAAAACGCTCTTTTGGCCATGAGCTGTGGGTATTGCTACACCGCAAAAATTTCACTTGAAATCTTATAAGATTTTAACACGTTATCACTTAATAAATATGTTATCTTATCTATGAAAAGGTTTTTATAGATTTAGATATAAATATTTTTTCCTCAATTTTAAAAGGTTAATTGTAATGATTTTTTCAAAAGTAATAAGAATTTTTATTGAGAAAATATATTAATATAGAATCATTCAACAAGTTTAAAGAAATGTATTTAGTTTTTTAACATTGGACAAGCCATAGAGCAGGATTTATATTTTATGAAAAACGCTCTATTATGTTTTCATTTATTTTTTTTACTAATTATAAGAATGATTGCTCATTAAGTATTTTCTTTATTAAAGCCATCAATGTTTTACTTTGTGCTCCGAAAAAAATAGGCAGACGCTATAAGAAATAAATTCTTATATTTTTTATATTATTTAGAATACTCATAAATCTTCTACCATTTTCTTCAATAAAATCTTAAATTTTTTACTCTGTAACCCCAAAAATAAGGGCAAGGGCTTGAAGGAGGCGTTGTGCACCAAGTAAAGGTGTTTGACTTGCAGATAAGCGCTGAAGCTCTAAAGTTAATGCAAATTTTCGGTCTTACCTCTTTGCAGGCGGTCAAAATGTTGCTTTGTATAATCCACAAAAGGGTTTAACGTTTTCGCATTCGTTTTATTGGCGTATGCTGATTTTTGTTGAATTTTTCCAGCTGATTTTTGTGTTAATTTTAATGTGTTTCCTAAATGAACAATAAAGATTTAGCCTCATAAAAGAGTTGGCACTCACACAAGCCCAAGCGATCTCACACGCAAAATCACACAAAGGCAAAAGTCATTTATGTTTTTCCTTTTCTTTATGCTATTTTTTTTGCACTTGTATCAAGTTGCTGCAGTTTTTCTTTGACTGTATATGTGTGTATTGGTGAGCGTGTGCGCTTGTGTTAGTGCACTTGTGGAAATTTTTATCGTTGTTTGGATGATTTTGTAACTGCCTTTGCGGTTACTTTGATTTAATCCACAGAAAAAAGGCTTTAGCCCTGGCTATATTCTATGCGTTCCGTTCACTATTATTTTTTGGACACTTAAGAGACACTTGATACAACATATTTCGATTGATTTTCTGTGGATTTTTCCATATATTTCGATCACTTTTTATATAATTTGTCCAACTCTCTCACGCACAGAGAGATGCCCGCCGTCCATATATGTGTATATTTATTTATATATGCACCGATCGGTTCGGATGGGATCGCCACGCCCACTCACTCAGTGCCCAGGTGTGCTGGCTGCCGTTCACCTGGCTGACCGCTTGCAGACTGAAATTGCAGATCGTGTATTGGCCAACTCGCAGCAGTTGGCACAAACTGGGAGTTCGGCTGGCTTGTGTCTTTTGGCTTTTCGGATTGTCTTTGGGCCTGGCTTTGGCTCTGCCTTTGCCCACAAAAGCTCCTCAGCTCGGCGCTCGCTAATTTTGGTCCGTCTGCGCCTCTGAAAACGGGTTTATTGCCGCTTCGACGACGCTTACCACTTGCCGAAGCCGCTCAGCGATGCCTTGCGCATGCGCGGCACGTTGTCACCGAGCAGCAGAGAGCAGCAGAGAAATCCGTACTCCGGAGCTCCAGACCAGGAGAGCCGGAGCCCGAGCTTTTCTCGCCTTGCTTTTCCTCTGCCAGCATTCTGCAATCGGAGCGTGTGTCTTTGCTGGCTTTAACTTTGACTTTGCCCTGACTTTGCCTTTGTCTTTGGCTGACTTTGCTCTGCATTTTGAGCTTGGGCTGCTTGATAATCGTGCTTAACAGGTTTATTGATTAAGATTTTTTCAGACCTTTTGCTATGCTTCTTGCAAAATATTGGAAAAATGTAACAGAAATTAGTATGAGCTTATCAGAGAAGTTGGGGAATAACATTATTATAAACTACATATAAGGAGTTTATTTTTATTTTAAAATAATCTCTGATATTTAAATATGTTATATTTACAGACTGGATATATTTGAATATTTAATAAAATTGTTAAATAATTTTTAGAATTATTGGAAAATATTTAAATGCCAGAATATGATGGAAATAATTTTTTTTTATTATTACTCATTTTTAAATATTATAATTTTATTTGTAACTAACTATTTTATGAAACTATAGAATTAAAAATAAATAATTTATGGTCTAAATTATAAAGCTAAAAATAAATAAATTCATTTTATTTCAGTAATTTCCTTTACCTTAACTTTAAATAGCCGTCTTATAATTAAGTTGCTACTATTTATCTACGAAAGTTATATTTCCTTTTATAATTAACCACTTCCGATTAAAAATCCATGCTTTTTGTGGCCTTTTCCCATTACTTAACATAGCTTGATCGTGATCCATTATCGATTTACCAACTAATATGCCTGTGTGCATTGTTTATTTTTAGTGCCTTAAATGCTTTTCCTTCTGCTTTCCTACCCAGCTGACCGCAATGACATAATGGTAACAATAACACAACCAAATTACGGTTACAGTTCAATTAATGAACCGCGTTTTGGGCCAAAACAAACGAACCAACGAACCAACGAGCGAACTCGGGCCATCTGCCAACGCATTAGTCACACACACAGAAATTATTTAAACGCCTCATGAATTATTGCGCATACGCCGCGTGGTTCGCTCGTTTGCTGGCTCGCTCGCCCGTTCACCCGTTCGAGTGCCTCGCTCCGTTTGGCAATTAAATGCTAGCCACTGTAGTTGGTCAAGACTGCACTTCCAGCTGGATTCCATTGACCGAAAACCCACAGATCGAAATTCGATTCGAATGCAAAATAATGCAAAACATTTCGCGGCTCTCATCATAATGGAATCAATCAAGCCCCGTTCGCAGCGGCTTATGGAATATATTGCTGCCTTTATTACGTCACAAAGTATAGCAGCTTTTAGTACATAGAAAGAAATTATATAATGTTGAAATTAAAAGTTTAGAGTATATTTATTGTAGTAAAATAAATCTATAGGCTCTTCAATGGTGTTATTTTTTGTAAGCACTTAAAAATTTTTTTTGATAAGCAATAATGGATATATAGTTTCATATTTATTAAGATTTTTGATAGCTCAATTTTTTTCTCTCAGTGCAATGGCAGTAGCAACAGCATTAATAGTAATAATGCTGCACTGCATCTGCGCTGCGGTTCCGTATGTGAAAGTTGAATTTAAGCACTAAACCCAACTGGAGCGAACTGAACTGAACTCAACTTGCCGCTTAGGCTGCAACTGTCTGCGTATTCAAATTGGAACAGAGCCGGGCTTAAAATCTTAAGTAGTATTTGTATCTGTATCTGTAGCATGCGGAATTGTCGAGTGCTTTATCGCTAACGGCGTGTGCCTTACATCTCGCATCTAGTTACATTCAAATACGGAGACCCCTTGGGTAACACTAGGTAACAAGGTTTGAGACTACGACAAAAATAGAAATAAATAAATAACAATATATAAATTAAAATACATATTTTTAAAATTAAATAATCGTAAGATAATGAGATATTTTAAATTTGTATACCTAAAATAAAGACATACTAGTAATGACCTTCTTAGATTTAAATAACTACCAAAGATATAAAATGTATATTTTCTATTTATTTTACTTAAACAATTTAAATGTTTATGAAAGTTAAGATTAATTCGGAATAGTAAATGTGTATAAAAATGTTCATTTATAAATCCAAGCTTACTCCAAATATCATGAAAAACCCAAGCCAACACAAAGAAAAGCACATGAAAAAACCTTTAAAAATAATCAAAATAATTACTATATATTTTATTCATTTTGTAATACCTTAAAGACTTTATTTTTTGTTGCCTAGTGCTATATCTGTGCCGTGGTCTATCTGTGTATGAGAATGGGAGCACCGTGTCGCCCGGCTCTGGATCAGTGTGCGTTGGCGACTGTCAGTGTGTGAGTGTTTTGTGTGGGTCGAACGGTTTGTTGAACCGGTATTCCACATTTGTTGCAGGTACCACACACCAGCAAAATAAGTCACAAAAAAAGCTACAAGAGTCGGCACAACGTGTTGTAACTACTACTTAACTGGTCGACTAAGCACCGACCAACAACAATCCAGCGATCAATAGTTCCAAACTGTGATCGCTCGAGTTATGCCAGCTGATAAAACGAGCAATTTGTTAAAAAATATAGTTTTTTTTTTTTTTGGAGAGGGGCTGTCCGTGATAACTAGCCAAATTGGCAAGGAAATGCTGCGATGAAAATAAATTATTAAAGTTTCACGAGTCTTTGAGTCTGAGGTATTTTAATATTACTTAATATAATTAGTTTATAATAGACATAATTGTAATTGTTCAATTATTCGATTTTCTAAATCAATTACCTAATATTAAAAATTAAAGATTTAATTTAAGCTTAAACGAAAATATTTCAATTGGTCAAGGAAATGCTTAAAATGAAAAAAAAATAAAGAAAGGATTTTATGATTAATGACTTAATATATAAGCTATTGTAACTTAATTATAGGAAATTTATTAATGTAGAAACAATATTTTATATGAAAGTTATAGTTAATACAATTATTATTCAGTAGATTTTTATGATAGAAAATTAAATTAAAAGCAAAATATTAGGCTTGACTCTTTATTTTTTGCAGAAATTATTTCATTTTGCTGATAATATATTCCAATAAAAAATTTCGTTCAAAAAGTAAACATTTTTACTCCTGATTATTATTCTTAACAATATTTTTTTACAGTCAAAGCTAATGAACTTAAGAATAATAATTATTAATGTATCTTACCTGTGGCTTTTTAATTTCTCTTTATAAATATATAATAAGCAGTATAAATAAATAAGATGGTAAAAACGATGGTAATATTTTTCTATATATGTATGTATATAATATAACAACATTTTAATAAATAAATTCCTTTCTTCTGACAAACTCTGTGGATCTCTTTTCCTTTTCATTCCTTTATTTCAAATGACAATCCCCTGTGATGAATGTTTGTGGTGATAAAGAAACCCTCTTAAGAAGTCCATAAAAAGTTGCATTATTTCATACACTTAGCTTATATTTAAAATTTCCCTGAGTGCAATTCCAATGTTTATAATGCAATTTCTTGAGGTTTCCTTTGTTGTTGTCAAACTGCCAACTGTGTAATTAGCCCAAATTCGTGGAGACCCCACCCCAATCTGATTTTGAGTCATTCTTATTTGCTTAAGCCAGAGAACCAAACCAAAGGCTATGTAAAATTTAAACAATAATGTTTCCTTCGGTCCCCCTCAATCCCTACAAAAATCAAAAAAGCGGTTCAACTTGTTTTTGTATAGCTCCTTATTGTTATTGTTTATTACATATAAAGATTGTGTTTACTTCGAGGCTTTTGCCTTTGTTTTGTTTTCTCGTTTTTTCTTTATTGCCTTTTAGTTTTGATTTTTTTTCTGTTGTTAAATGCAACTGGTTCGATTGTATCAAAAGTGGTTACATTCTCCTGACGGGGCGGGGGCCTTGAGCTGTGGCTGGCTGAATCGAATTGCAATTCCGCGAATTCAGCTGCTCAATTGACCTTGTCGAGTGTATATTATTGAGTCGATTATAGGATGAAAAAGTTCACCACGAATCGAAACACCTTGCTTAGCGTGCTGTTCGATTCGGGTCGCTCCGGGGACTCCTGTCGCAGCTCGGCGCCGGCCACCAGGTGGGCATCCAGCTCGGCCTCCAGCTCGGCGCCATAACGCAGGATATACCACTCGGCCAGGAAGTAGATGACCAGCGTGATTAAGGCAAACTTGAGGTAGATCTTAAAGATGTCGAACACGTTCAGCAAAAGCTGATGCAGCAGCTCCATTAGGTCCATTATTGCGGCCCACGGTACGTATACGTCATGCAGGTAAAAAACACTGAAAAGTAAGGAGAACAGTTTTTGTACTTTAATTTATGAACTTTGTGGGCTAGTGAGCTTTGAAATAAGGTATTGCTTTGGGGTTTAACCTAATATTTCAAATACCTTGACAGTTTTGCAGTAAATAAAAAAGAAACTAGGGCTTGGATATTTACAAAAATGATTTACTTGTAGCAAGTGTGTATTATATATGGAAGGTTTGAAGTTTAAACTAGAAAATGTATAAAAAATATTGGGGTTTATGTAGATAATGATATATGATTTTAACTGGAAGAAGTTTAAGTATTTCAATTAATATTTTTTTGCTTCAGTTACTTAAAATGTTATAAGACAGCCTAGAATTATTTTTGTAGTAAACAAATTATTGTTTCAGTTACTTTAAATTATTTTAAATTATTAGAATTATTATAAACAAGACAGGAAGCTTTCTCCAGCACTCTGAAGTTTGTTTACCTCTACAATTGAAATTGATTTATTAGGTAAGCCAAAAATGCTTCTGACTTAAATTTATAACATTCTTAAAGTGGTATACAAATTTAAATATTTATCCATAATTTTATAGGTTAATTTTTGGGAGGATTAAAGCTTGAAAATATCAGAGCTAGGTCAAAAAAGCATTAATATCGTTTTGGAAAACATTTCAATGCTAGTTTTTAATAGGTTAATAAATCTGTATACTACATTTAAAATTTTAAGTGATCAGCTTTTTGGTCAATTTTTGAGAATTTTGACGATGTAACCCCTTATCAAATTTGGAAAAAATTGAAAAAAAAATGAATTTCCCTCAGACACGACTAGAAAGAATCGCATGTTAATGCTGATCAAGAATATATATGGTTTATAGGGTCGGAAATGACTTCTTAGGCGTGTAACAAACTTCTGTCTAAAATTATACAATCCCGAGGGTATACAAATTTGGAAATAAAATATAAAATAACGTTTTACTTTAAGGAACATTTTTAAAATAGGTTTAACTGCAGTTGAGCGCCTTGTGGCACATTTTTTCCAAGTATATTTTGCTTGCCAAAGATGTAAGAAAAATATTTGTTTAATCCACAGAGTTGTTACCCCTCAGGTTTACCTGTTCGTCTGCTAGTCGGCCCGTGTGTTGTCGTCGATCGAAGTTTTGCGATTTTGTAAATGAGGTCGTGTTTGGTTTGGTTGGCTCTATTATGCAATTGCCAGCTCTAGGTCTTCGTGTTGACGATGCACATTTCGCTTTCGGCCGCTGAGTGATGTCGCCTCATTTGCATTGGACTCGAGGCGAGCGGTGTTGATGGCCGCGGCACAAAAGTGCGTGTCTTTCCCGATATATATCTCTCTCAATGGCCAGCCATTGGGCAGGCACCTTAATTATGTTAATATGTGTAGAGCATCCAATCTTTTGTGGTCTTTTCTCTGGGTCTTCCGCCTTTCTTTCGGCCTTTGTCAGACCCCTAAAGTCACTACTGCGGCTGCTTTGGCTCCCTGCAAACACGAAGATAAACACAAATTTCGTTTTAATTTGATTGAAAATTAATTAGAGACTCACAGAAAGATGAACGGGTAAAAAGGGTAAACAAATTGGATTGCGAAAAAGTGGTCCGAAAACTGGAGCACGAGGTGTGACCGAATTGGGAGATCGTATGGAAATCGAATCGGAGGCTTGGGGCAGGTCGGATTACCATCGCTGGCATTAGCATAGAAAATGGTTTTTGGTCAGATTGAATACTTAATTGAAATAGAGACAAATGGGAGGGCAGGGGGAAACAAGATCGAATTAGTCAGGGTGAACCTTGAATTAGCCGGGGATTTTGTAATAAAATATATTTGAAGATCGAAACGGAGAGGGGAAAAAATGGAAGGTGAAGGTATTAAGATAAGGCTGAAATAAAACAAGATAAGGTAATCAAATGGTTATGGTTTTTGGCTTGGCATTTTTCAGATTGTTCCCTGTGAAATCGGAACTTAATCAATAAAATATTTAAAAATTATTTAATTATATTTATCCAACAAGAATTATGTTCGCAAGTATTTTCTTTAATACCTTTTTTCTTCTAGTAAGTTTAGACTAATTTTTAGCTTTCCTTTAGACTAATTTAAAGCACTTTTGCAGATTTTCCTTTATTAATAATGGGTTTTTACTAATTGTGATTAATATCTATTTTCAATAATATAACTCAAATTAAGGTTTAAGAAATAAGTAATAACAACAAATATATAATCACAGATCCATTAACAAAACCATCAATAATTAAGTTAAGGTAATTTTCACACTCTAGCCATTAGGTTAATCAACTTGATGTATCCCAAAATAAACCCATCAAATTTCTTTGCAGCCACATTGACCTTACATTTTGTTCAACAATTTTAACAGGTTAAATTTTAAATTTATCCAAGAGCAGTAACCTACCTCTGTCACCCACTTTGTCTCCCGGTCTGACCCTGATCTCTAAATCCACTTAATTTTTCTTTTTATAAATTCATAATGTTCGTCATTAGGAGGAAGCTTAAAAATATAAATTCAAATGGATCAGAGATCAGTCAACTAATTATGCCACTTTACCTCCCAGATGACCCTGATAATGAACGTTCATCAATTTGTATATTTTTAGGTGTTCATAAGTCTTTAAGAGTTCAAATCAAAATGGATCATAGATATGTCACTTTTTGGGAATGATAATAAACTCTACAGGGGAGTAGTATATTTGATAGATATACTTTCGGATAAAATAAATAAATTAGTATTATAGTGTAAATAAAAACTATATAGTTCCAGATACTTTTCAATAATTTATTTAACTATATTTAATGCTGTTATTATTATTTTATATGTTAAAAAATACTTGTAATATCTACATTTTTCCTAAACAACTTTTCAATGAAATTTCTTTGCAACCCCCTTTATAAGCCACACCACTGACCACAGCCGATCCATCAGCGGGCAGATCGACAATTCAAGACAGGCCGCAGTCAAAACCTGGCCGGAGATTGCATCTCTCGTAGTTTTGAATACACTTGACAATCGCTAAACGCAAACCGCCGACTTAACCTTACCCACGACTACGAGTTGAGTTGAGATGAGATGAGATGAGGCAGTGCTCAAATTCAAACAGAAAATTCAGAGCCAAACTTGCCTCTTCGGCAACTTGATAATCGCAGCAATTATACTAAGCACACAAATCAACTTCAACTTGAGGGGACCTGTTCCAAAGAGACGCCTCTCGGCTGGAGCTGGAAATGTTTTGCATTAATTTTCAAAACGCATGCGAAAAGACGCAACATATTTATAAGACAGCAGCCAGAAAACCCAAACTGCAGTGGCAAAAAAAAGAAAACCAGTTGCAGATGCGGATAGCCTTCGCTTCTGCGGGGGATTTTCAGAGGGGGAGGGTGCATCTTCCTGATGCAAAAATGGCAAATGCTGAAGTTGAACTGTCGCATACAGTCAGCGGAGTCTCCGGACAGCCCGATTCGGTTTGACAGGTCGTGCAAATGGGCAAGAAGATTTCGCAGAAGCCACCTCTCCACATCCACATCCGATGGAGATGAGTTCCGAGCGCTTGGCTGGTGCGTGGATCTACCGGTTTTGCGAGACCAGACCCAGACACCTTGAGAGACCTTCTGACATTTTGCCGACTCGGTTACCCTGCCTTTTTCTCGGACCCTGGTCACTATTTGGCCAAGCTTTCCAATAAAAAAAAAGAGTTTTGGTGTGCAGCAACTATTACTACAATCAAGCGAAGCAAGCAAAGTGGTTTGGCAATTAAGCAAATTGTTTCTATAAATAATAATAATTATGCAACCTAGGATTTTGATGAGGTAAATCTATATATATATTTTGAAATCCAATAGACTAGTAGCCAATGAAATGGTAAGAGTGGAATTATATTTGTTATATATACATAGATATTAATATAAAAGTAAAAACAAATTTAAAAATATTCCAACTCATTTAATGGGAAATTCTTTAAAATTTCAGGGGACATTCCTCGTTTTAATTGTGACTTGTTTTTCATTGATAACCATATTTAAAACTAAAATAAATTACCCATTATTTACAGTAGATATAAAATTAAAAAAAAAAAGCCAGATAATGTAAATAACTCCCTCAATGTAATATCAATTTTTTTTCCCAAAATTCATTTAATTTCAAGAGCATTTAAGCTTCCTCGGACTTGGATCCAAGCTTCCCCTTTATGCCTTCTGGCAAATAAATTTAATTTGCGCAATTTATTGAAGACAATTTCAACATCAAGCCGAGTTAATGAAATAATTTCTTGTTTTGCCCACAACGTTTTCCCCTCTCCCACCACCACCAGCCTCCTCCTCCTCTGGCATCGTCTCATATTTCGGTTAATATTTTGCATGAAATTCGCGTCACATTGTAAATTATTTAGTTGCATATTAATTAGTGGACACTTCCAGCCAAAACCGTAACAAAGCAACAGTGAGGGAAGGAAAAAATATTGTTTAAGCTCCTTACATAATGCAAATGGTGTTAACTTGACTCCAGTTACCAGTTGTGGTTGTCTAACCCATTAAAAAACGTGAACCGAAATTGGGGGGAACGACGCGAATGTGGGTGACCGGCGAGTGAATGGTCAAGTCAAGTCGAGAAAATGAACACTATTTGTGATTTACAGGGCTCACTTTTGGGGAGCAAGAGAGGGTTAAGACGAATAGCTTCAAACAAAACTGTGTCACACTTTGTGCCGCTTTCGGTTAATGACTGAAATTGAAATTGACTTTTAATTAGGTTTCTTGTTTTTGGGGTTTTGGCTTTAGTTTTCATTTTGATTTTGTGTCTTATTTCGGTCAGTTCATTTGCTTAAAGCCCCGATATTTCCGCATCGCAGTCGGAGAGGCTTATTTCTTATGCATGAGCAACGACCGGCATTGCGTAGGTGTAGTATGTATATTATTTCGCCTTTTGCCGTACGCGGAAATGAAGCCTCCCCGTGGTGGCACACAAAACTTGAACTACTTCTTCTCCATTTCGGTTTTAACTCTTTTTCCCCCTCATTTCGAATGTAGATGGCGTGGAAATGGCCCGATGGGAGGGTAATGGGTTACCATAAACACAGATTAAAGGAGGGAGATAAACGTTCAACACCTCTTTCATGGCTTTGCCTACAAATTTAAGTGGGAGTTTCTTCAACACTTTCTTTTAAAATGAGCGTTAACAGCTTCCTTATTTTCTGGTAATTTAAAAAAAAACTAATTAAAAGTAAACATAAGTAATGGATATATATAAAAATATATTCCACATACTATAAAATTATGAGGTATTTAAAATAGTGAATTGTGAATAAAATTTTAAATATTATTATTCTATTTTCTTTAAGCCTGAAACTTAGTTTTCTGATTTGTAAAATAACTTATCTCATTTTCTATAGAAAGCAACCTCCCACGAATTTTCATAAAACCCTTTATTCAAGATGCTAAGCCAGTGAAGGGCCATTAGCTAACTTATTATGTCGGCTTAACCATTGTCTGTTTTTCCTCTTCCCATTTAAGTTTAATCCAGCTTCATGGCGAAGCATTAATACACAGAGAGAACTTTTCATTGGGTGAAAAGAAAAATTAACTAAATATGAGAAAAAAAGAACTCATTTAGTAGGCGGTATAACATACTCCAGAGCAGTATTAAAATTCTCAAAAAAGGTAAACACAATCCTCAAATTAATTATTTTTAAAATCTTACCCTATAGTATTTCTCTCTGTGCATTCGTCAAGCATTTATTCCGCGTTTTTATGTACATTTTCCAAAAGTTTTTAGTGACCAAACGAGAAATTTTCAAATGAAGTTGCTCTTATAATAATGACCCTATACTTACGTCTCTGTTTATCCCAAGCTTCTGGCACATTTTCAAATCATCAAAAAATGTATAAAATAAATAAAACAAAATAAAAAGTGGCACACAGCACAAAACAAATAATTTTTGATGATTTTGACAACCGGATCGAAAGCTTTAAGACCATATGTTCAACAGCTGATTGCTGTCAAGTTGAGCTTTAAAAATACTCAAAAGAGTAAGAGAGGCAACTATATTGATCATGATCTTTAAAGTAGCCAAGCAGTTGAAAAGCTTTTGGCGCATTTGGACTGCTTTAAAATTAAATAATCTAACTAACTAAAACAAGCAGTGAGTAAACTTGAAAGCAGTTATTTTTAAAAATTTTATTTACTTTGATGTTGTTGTTTAAATGAACATGAAAGGTGTGTATGTGTGTGTTTGTGGATATTTAACAATGAAAGAAATGTGTTTTCTTTATAAGTACTAACAAATTATATACAAAAGATAATTTTGGGAAACATTCAAAAAACATAACGTGGAATTTAGCGCCAAAATATAGGTTTTTGTGACAACAACAAGAACAATGAGGACAAAGCAAGTACACAGAGCAAAATATATACATTTTTTTTTATAAATTGGAAAGTTATGCTTTTTTTTAAGGGCTTTTAAAATTTAGGAATCTATTTTTAGGAATCTCTTTTCCAAAGACAAATGTTATTTGTGCATTTTGAAAATTTGCTTACAAACAAATTCAAACATTTGCTTTATGCTTTTCCTTGCTGTGCATTTAAAACTCATTCGATGGCCTCGATTATTTCATATTCTTCATCCAAAGAATGGTCATAATCGATGTTGTATTTGTTCTTGATCTTGCTTTTGTAGTCCTTGAGCTCCGCATCGTTTTCGAATTTGTTAGTGTTATAGCGCTGCTTGCCTCGCGAGTTGTTGTGGGTGTTTTGGGTGTTGGAATTGCTATTGTTTGGGTTCTTTTTTTTCCCGTGATGCGGGCTATTGCTGTGAGTGCGATTCCTAGTTCTAGTTTGGTTGCGGTTGCTTTCCCTATCGCTATGGCTAAGTCTATTGGGCTTACTGCTACTGCTAGGCTTTGATTTTCTTTCGCTATTTTTACTAGATTTATGTTGCTGTTTCTGCTGTGGCTGCTCCTGTTGCTGCTGCTGCTGTGATGATGAGTACGACGATTGAGGATTGGTACTTGGTGTGGTAAATCTCATGCTACCTCTAAAGCTATTTTTGGTCATTTTACTGTAGTTGCTGCTATCTACGATTCTATTGTTGCTGTTGAGTTGATGTTGCTGCTGCTGCTGCTGTTGCTGTTGCTGTTTCTCCTTTTGAAATTGCCGCTGTCTGCCTCCGCGCTGCTGTGCTGTGGTTCCGTTTGCTGCTGCTGTCCCAATCTTATACTCATCATCGGCCTCATATCATACATCACTCGACGACTGCTGCTTCTCGGGGATGCGATAGAGCTCGTCGTTGTTCTGGTAGAGCTGCTCCGAGCCGGCGCAGTTCACATTGGACCACCAATCGCAGACACGGACGGCCTGGTTGAAGACGGTGCCATTGGGACAGAGGAAGGAGTACTGGTGGCCCGAGTGGAGGCACCAATGCCACACCTGTAATAGCGGGTCATTAATATATGCAATATATTTATTATATTTTAATGTTCTACTTCACCTGACAACGCGTCTCTGTGTCCGCATAGTAGCCTGGCTGGCGACCCTGGCAGTTAAAGGCCAGACCCTTGGGCACAGCATCATAGGCGGGGTAATCCTCGCCAGCAATATAGCCATCGATTTGCTGGAAAATTTATATATAAAACTATTAAGAGTCTGTTGTGGAGTAAAACAAATAATTAAGCAATTATATTTAAATATTTGTAATGCTAAACAAACCAACCTGAATACCATTGGCCCCCATTTCGTATATAAAATATTATTATAATGCATTTAATAGCAATTTTCTCAACACCTTAAAAAAAATATGGAATTAAATTATGACTCCATTTGGCGGATCTCCGTGTGAATTATCTCAGCTCAGTGGCTGGGCGACCTTCAATTGTGGGTGGCATGTGGCAGCCATATATTGCTCAAGCGGCAACAACAAAATGAACTCTAAACAATAACAAATTACAATTTGAAACAATTGCCACATAGACACACATTTAAAATGCAAATGCAGCAACACACGAAAAACTAACAGAAACCAACAAAAGAACCAGTGAGTGTTGAAAATTGTGCACTTGCAACAGTTGCAAATAATTGTGTGCTCCGCGTGTGTGCCCCATGTGACAACCGACTGTCAATCTCATGCGTACGAAACCATGAAAAGCCAAAAAGCTAAAAAGTCGAAGAGCTGAAAAGCCAAACAGTCGAAAAGAGCGAAAAAATAAAACAATAAAACCCAACACACACACTCGGAAGGGATCCAAGCACTTGGATTCTTTTGTGTCGATGGAGCAGACTCATCCATACTTCGGTTCCAGCCCCATGTTGCAGGTTGCATCTAGCCATCTATCTTGATCTTGCCTCAATTTCTAATCCGAATGCAGTTTCCCATTGTTGCCGCCACCACCGCCGTTACGCTCAAATAAATCTCTCTCCCTTCGGCGGCATCTCCTCCCATCCAGCCTCCAAGGGGTTAAGGGGGTTATTTGGGTTAATGCCGAATTTATGCTAATGAAAGGTGTTTCGACGGGGCAAAAGTGATTGGCAATGTTCAGCCGTTTGAAGGGGGTGAGAAAGGCTTGGGATTTCTTCTTGGGAAGCATTAGGGATTGCTTAGGAGATTTTTAATATCTTTTTTTAAAATGGTTAGAAATTTCACATAAAGTAATAATAATAAAATACTTAAGAGAGACTACTTTCATTGGAAATATTAGGCATATACGAGGAGCTCAATATATATTTATTTATGTACATATTTTAAATGAATAGCAATGTAATTAGTTTAATTTGTATATAAAGTAATGTTAAATTTTCTGGTAATATTTGAATCAACTTGGAACTTAATGATGGCTTTCCCTTGCACCTAAAATAAATTAAATTAATCTCTTTTCCTAAAATATATGCTACTTTTTCCTAACTCCTTTAAGGGAACCACCTTCCCCACTCCATACCCCACTTAAAATACCACTTCAAACATTTACACTGCCTCGTTTTTCGGCTTAACTTTTCTCAATCACTTTGCAATTTTCACGCTAATAACTGGGCTTTCCTGGGCTTTTTAACATTTTCAAGAGACACTCGAAAAAGGCAGAAATGAAACAACAAACCATGTTAACCGCCCATTGCCTCAGTAACCCAAAAAGCAAAGCAGACCCAGTCCCAGTACCTCGGATCTACCGAAGATGCGCTCCCCTTCCCGCACCAACACCATCAATTATTTCCCTCCACTCTCAACCTTTGGCCGAACCATTTTCCTTTAAATATCAACCAGACGAGACGGCATGAGAGTTACAACTGGAAAATGGTTAATTTTCCCTGTATTTTCCTTTTATTTCTGTTTGCCGAGCGCGGCTGAGGGGTAACCAAGGCTAATTGATAATGTAACACACAGCGGAGAAGAGGGTCTCAAATGGTAAAAAGCGAATGTTGTTAACACTTTATGTTGAGCCTAGTTGTACACTATTATGTATAGAAATTTATAAATATTTTTATAATAATAAATATTCCACTAATTATGCTTCTTTAAGCAGAAATTTCAGAAAGAAAAAACTCTTAAATGAATAGTTCCTGAATCCTAGAAAGATTTTTTAAACTTTTTGTTTTTGTTGGATTTAATAACTATTTATTTATATTTTTCTCGAGTTTAACTAAAACTAACTTCCCCTAAGTTAGTGTATTTAAAACGGAGGAAGAAAGACTCATGACGACACCTTTTTAGAAAGAGCCTCGGCTCCTCTCCAGGGGGAGCTCTTTCTGTGTGCATTTCTGGCGGGGACGTGAGAAGTTGTCTAACACTTTGGCAGACAGGTTGTCTGCTTCGTGTGTCGGCTACACCCCCTTTGGGTGCCCCCTCATTTTCCCAACCGAACTCTTGGCCAGCTTCTTTTGGCTCTTCTGCACTTGCAACATTGCATGCGGCATGAAAGGAAGATGGCCAAGAAGGGAGAAAGGGGCCAGCGGAGGCAGGCAGCTCTTTTTTTGGTTATTTTTTATTTTTAGGCAACAATTGTAATTGTTGCTGGTGTTGCTGTCTTCTGTTGCTGTTGTTGCTGTGTTGTGGCTGCAACTTTGCGTGGGAGTTTGTTGTTGCCGCCACTGTTGTTGCTGGCTGAGTGAGATCCCAATCAAACAAGAGACAAATGGTGTGCACAATCTTTCTATGCGGAATGAATGTACGAAAATTATCTCAGATGACACTTTTTTGTGTGGCATCTCCGGCTCACATTGATACACCAAAGATATACAACCAGGCACGGCCAATGAAGTTGTCAAATCAATGCTCAGATACTGCCAGTGCCAAATTATTCAATAAGCCATTTCCCAAGCTCATAAAAAGGCTTTTACACAAGAGAGGTTGTTTATTTTGCCATGATGGCTGGTTATAAAAATGGTAATTGGAAAAGGGAACGGGGTTTCTGGGTCTCTATGCACTTGGATAAATTAATTTTTGTAAATGTAAGGAAAATGTCTTGAAGAGTAGGAAGCATTTTAAGTTGGAATATATTTGTTTTTTAGCATGGAATATCCTTTAAGATTCAATACATTTTGAGTTTCTAGATGGTTCTAGATAGTATCTTTTTTGTTAATAATTTTTAAGTATTTAAATATTCTCTTCCTAGATCTTTTTTCAAGTGTGCCCCTTTTTGGTACTATACAGGATTAGGATTACGATTACTGTTACTATTACGATTACGATTACGATCGGTGGGAAGAGGACGACTTACCCCATTGACACAGTTCCCCGCCAGCATCGAGAGCAGTCCCAACACGACTATCAGAAGGCAGGGGCTCCTCCACCAAAACTGAAACTGAATCTGAAGATGTTGCTGCTGTCTGTGATGCTGCTGCTGCTGCTGTTGCTGTTCATGCTGCTGCGGTGATTTGTTCGCTGCCATGATGTCTGTTGTTGTTTTGTGTGTTTTTTTCTTTTTGGTAATACGTAATTTAAATGTGATTTTTTTGCTATCTAAAAAATACAAAACGAAAATCGAAAGAAAACGAGTCGAGTGGGTTGAAGATATTAATTTTCTGTTTTCGGGCTTAATGCATTTCGGTTTTTCAGCTATTTTAGAAAGGAAGCTGCAGCTTCTTCTCCTTCTCGGTATGTAATTTTATTTTATATCTATCTATCGTACATGTCTATTATGTGCTGCGAGAGGAGTAGGCAACCACAACTGCTAATGGACAATCGGGTATTGCTGCTGCTGCGATGTTGCAGCTGCCGCCGACGATTGCATTCACTTTTTTTTTCTTTTGCGGGGCAGCGGATGCTTCTAATGGATCTTAATTGATAATAACTCCAATTGTTTATCTTGGGGTTAAAGCTATTGCGCAGAATTCTTGTTTACAACATTGTTCCATCATAATTTGATTACTGCAAAGCTTGGTTTTTGTGCAGTAAAGCTGAGCGTTAATGCTAGCCAGCTTGTTGGGTATTTTTATTGTTATTGGGAGGCAGTTTTACAATCAATTTAATGCTCTTTGGACATTTATTTATTTAATGGAAAGCTAGCTCGATTATATAATATAATTATTATACGTTTAGTACGTCAATAAATAAAGTGACTCATGCAAATGTTGAATTTAAGTTATTGAGATTTAAAAGAGCAGGTTTAATGAGTTTTACAAATGAGAGTCTTATGAGAAAAATGTTCTTTGTATAAGGATTTAGTAGAATTATAAAAAATAATTTTAAAGAAATCTATTTGTTATAAAAATATATTTCATTATTTATTTTATAATTAAATATATTTTTTCCATCTCAGATTTAATTTGTATTCACAATTAATGTATGGCATTGAATAAATACATAATTATATTAATTATTTGATATATAATTTAAATCGGAGTTTCAAAAGGATTAATTTTTTAAAAATATTTTGTATATATAATTACGTATGTAAATATCCAATAAATAGGCATATATTGAATAACGAAATTAATATTTTCTTTAATTGAAATTCAACCAAGTTCAATTCTGTAAATATTTGCCTTTTGCCTATCCAATTTATTTAAATTTTCAGTCACAAATGAATAATGTATTAATCCAATTTTTTGACTTTAATAAATAAAATAAATAAATAAATATACTACAAAAAATCCCTGCATCTATAAAGCTCAAACCCTAAATCCCATTTAAAGGGTTTCCAAGCTACTTTTCCTAGCCCGCAGATTTGTTCACACTTTTAAATTTAAAAATTCCCAGTTCGTTCTGACTATGTCCAGCACTTGTTGCTCCTCATGGGAACTAATTGATTGCTCAACTCTGCAGCACACAATTTGAATGCCACGCACTTTGCCGCCGCGCACGAGAAAAACACACTGGTATGCGATGCCGTATCGTTTCGGATCTCGTATTAGGATCGGGACTCACTTTAAGGCGATGCGAGCCGAGCAGCACGTGTGGCCGCGTTTGAAGTTGATGCAAAAGTTGTAAAAAAATTCGCATCAATTTTAGTTTTATACTCAAGAGCAGTGCACTCGCTGGGCCGCGATCGGTGGGCCCCTCTCTGCAGATGAGCGAGGCTGCCAGCGTCCAAATCCACAGCGTCATCGCTGGAATTGCCAAAGAGCAACCGCAGCCGAAGCTGGAAAACTAAATCATCGTGTCTCGTGGAGCTCTCCGAGGTGCTCCAAAGCTGTCGGGTATTATTCTCTCATTCATGAGTGCGGGGGATCTTTTTTTTCGGGTCTTTTTTTTCCACTATGCGAGTGAATCTCTTTTGTTTTGTTTTGTTTTCGCGGTTTGTTGATGTTTGCTCGGCTGTGTCGCAAAGCCGCCAAAAAAAAAAAAAGGAAACAAAAAAAAATTAGTGCAAATTTCTGCTTATTGATGATGCCACTTGGCCAACTTAACGGCAATTCCATTTAATTGTCGCGCGCTTAGTGCGAAATTTTCGTTCATTAGCGCTGGATAAACGAAAGACTTAGGCAACGAACTCGAGGCGGCATTGATTGGAAAAGTAGGGGGAGATAGAGCGGAAAGTAAAAGGGAGGTTGAAGTTGAGAAAAGAAAATAATGGAAAATATTTAAGTTAATAAAATATTCAGTAAAAAAATTAAAGGTTTATGTTAATAGTAGTTGTTTTCCTTACGTTTGTATTTAAATTCAGAAATAATTAAAAAATATCAGTGCTACAATTTTATACAACATTTTAATTGCTAATTTGTCTCTTATACTTAAAAGTAAATAAGTTTAAAATGTAATATTTTAAACTATTATTATATACTTATGTGTTGGACCTTTCAAAGTATAAGATTTAAAGTCTGTCTCTCCCATATTTTTATTAGATAAATATGTAAAACAATAATAATAACCGGATATATTGTTAGTATGTATGATCATTATAAATATAATCTATATTAAATTATTATAAATATTTTATTAAAGCTAATAAGTGTCTTCATTTTCAACGGGGCCCTCCCAGAATTTGCACTCCCAACGGATGCTGTGCTTTTGCAATTCCGCTAGTCGACTGACAGCATTTAATTTCGATTTGCAAAAAATTATCATAAATTAGACTAATTAAAATCGAATGCTGCAATAAATTTTCATCGCTGCCGTTGGCAAGAGACATTCATTTGCTCTAGAATTGATGAAGTCGCAGCGTGGCACATCGCAGCACTCGGCCGCTCACTTTCAAAAGATGTGCACGGTGGCAATCCGGTTCAGCTCTCGGTGCGCTTCAATTGCCCAGACATCGACAGACCTGCGATCCGAGACTAGAGGCTAAGAGACCTGGGACTGGAAAAGACCTGGGATCCGAGATTCGAGACCCGGAGACGTGGCGGTGGCAGTGGTGGCATTCTGGTTCACCTTCGAGAAAAGCACAGACAATCGTCTGGCCGTTGCCAAACGTCTATCGTGGCTTAGTTTTCTTGATTTTCGGTTTCGAGAGCAAGTTTCGGCGTATCGGTGCGGTGGATTGTGTGAGAAATTCCCTTAATCAGCGCCAGTTGCACTGCACCAGTCCCGCTGTAAATGGGCAATGGCAGTTGCCTTATGGACTTCTTGTAAATATCGTAAATATCTTATTATCATTAGGCGTTGGTCACTGGCTCTTTACCCCTCTGAAAAGTTACCCAATTGATTGGGCTATAATCTACAATTAATCGATCCAAGCCATGGCTTTTCCACCGCCTCCGCACAATTTCCAATGATTTCACACGCCGTGTCGACGACGGCCTTGACTTTTACCCGCCCGAAGGCCGAAGGCGGGCAGATCCATCATCATTATCATCAGCAGCGGCTTCTTCGGGTTTCATATTTTCTGGTTGGCGCTGAAAAAATGTTTAATACGTGACGAAAACAATGATCAAGTAATTATGTGGCTTATAAATGTCGGCTTCCCTTCGCTGCGATATGTATGACACTTGCTGCTGACTAAACGCATTTTCCCTGGGCTCTTCCGTTTCCATTCTGTTGTAAGCCATAATGCCGTAATTTATTAAATTATTTTAGAAATGTTTTTTAATTCCACTTGGAGCAGGGGGTCGTCTTTTGTGTGTGGAGAACTGGATTACTGGCTGGGTGCCATTACATCAGGGTCAGGCCTGGCGTTGACCTCTAACTGATCGCTTTTTAACCACAAGGTGTGTAGTGTTTGTGGGTTGAAATCAATAAGGTGCTTTATGAGAGCAAACTTGATTCTTCATTACATTAAAAGGCATTTTAATGGGTTGTAAATTGATTAAAATTACACTATTACAGAGAAGCCCTATTTGTTTCCTCCATTAATCTCACCCAACTAGTCCAAGGCCCAGCTGGACCATCTGCATCCTCTTTGAGCCGGTTCATTCATCAGTTGGCCAGGCCATACCTCATCCCCAGCATCATTTGTCAATTGCTAACGAAATCCTCTCCACCTCCTCCCCAAAAAAACGGAAGAGAATAAACAAAAAATACTGGCAAACAGACCGCAAACATTTTGATAAACGTTTGGGGTTTGCAACAACAACAAAAAAACGCCCTGCCATTGCACAAAAACAATGCACTTCGGCGGTTCTCTTTTTTTTATGACTTTGGAACAACTTGATTATTGTGCAAATAAAAATTCTAATGACGATTTCGGCAACAAACAATGCAATTATGCAAAAGCCAGAAGTGGAAGGTAATTAAAGGCAGAACGGCTGCGGAATGATAATTATCGCGGGGCTGCAATCAACAATGGATATGCTAAGCAAGTTCTAAGTTCCAAGAGGAGGAGAACATCCTCTGGAGATGGCTCCGCGGCACATGCCACATCCGCCAAAAAAAAAAATAAGAGACGAAGAAACGAGCCGTGATCTATCATCACCAGTCTTTGTCTGGGCTTTGCGCAACTCCGCCTCTTCCTTCCACCTGGCCACTCCGCTCTCCAAAATCCCACACATCATCTGGGCTAAAAGGTTTCGCTCCGCCACAAATTGTGGCAAATTGTCTATGGGTTTTGTAATCGAAACGCGAAGCTCCTTCATCGAATCGAGCAGAATTCCCCTGGCCGAAAGTGAATTTGCGAAATTGTTTTGTCACTCGACGGATTAGTTGAGTTCATTTGTGTCCCAGTTGGCCAATATTGATTGATACTTTTCCTCCCTTTTTCGCTAACTTGCCAGTCATCCGTTCAAGTGACTCTCTGGGGTGACTTCATTTATTTGAAATTTTTGCTTGCCAATTTATTTTTTGGCTTCGATAAATTAGTGCTTAGGGAAAAACCCTAAATAAACGTACGAGTTTAAGTGGGTCACTGNTCACTCGACGGATTAGTTGAGTTCATTTGTGTCCCAGTTGGCCAATATTGATTGATACTTTTCCTCCCTTTTTCGCTAACTTGCCAGTCATCCGTTCAAGTGACTCTCTGGGGTGACTTCATTTATTTGAAATTTTTGCTTGCCAATTTATTTTTTGGCTTCGATAAATTAGTGCTTAGGGAAAAACCCTAAATAAACGTACGAGTTTAAGTGGGTCACTGGGAGGATAATGAGTTTTTAGCTGTCTATGGAATTTATAGATTTAAATAGAATATAGAAACATTTACAAAAAGCAAGTAACAATTTTAAAAACCGTTCAAGTGACTCTCTGGGGTGACTTCATTTATTTGAAATTTTTGCTTGCCAATTTATTTTTTGGCTTCGATAAATTAGTGCTTAGGGAAAAACCCTAAATAAACGTACGAGTTTAAGTGGGTCACTGGGAGGATAATGAGTTTTTAGCTGTCTATGGAATTTATAGATTTAAATAGAATATAGAAACATTTACAAAAAGCAAGTAACAATTTTAAAAACCGTTCAAGTGACTCTCTGGGGTGACTTCATTTATTTGAAATTTTTGCTTGCCAATTTATTTTTTGGCTTCGATAAATTAGTGCTTAGGGAAAAACCCTAAATAAACGTACGAGTTTAAGTGGGTCACTGGGAGGATAATGAGTTTTTAGCTGTCTATGGAATTTATAGATTTAAATAGAATATAGAAACATTTACAAAAAGCAAGTAACAATTTTAAAAACCATTTGCCATAGAAGATCATTAATCTGTTCTGTAAAGTATCTCAAAAAAGGTAAAGAACATTAGGAATCTCAAAGATTTACAGCTAAATTTGAAGTTATTTCTTCAATACAAGCCACACTCTATCAGTTTTATTATTATTTATAACCACAATTAGTGACTATTCTTAGAAAATGCCAAGAAAAATTGATTGAATTGCCATTTGATGAATGGCTGTTGTATATTCACCGAAATTATTCAGCAACCAAGTGACAAGGGAAACAACACAAAACTTTGAATTGAAGCTTGGAAAACCAATTACAAGCACGATGGCAAATGTGCTGTTGAGATGATTGAAATTAATGGCAGATCCATTCAAAAATATAAAGACACTACTGCCTTTAGAAGGCCAAAGGCATCTGAACCCCGTCTGATCGGCTGGCAAAGTTCACAATTCTTTTTAGCAGTGATGCTGCCGATGATAGACAGCGCTTCGGGGGAAATTTCATACAGAAAATGCCATGAATAAAGCGAGAAAAGATTGCATTTCGAAGATACAGAGATACTTATGAAGGAGCTCGGCCAAATGCCAGCGGAGGCATAACGAGGTGCGAACAGGGTCAACTCTGCCAGTCGCTTAGAGCTTGACTTGAACTCTAACGCGAATCGAATGGCCAATGGCCTGGCAGAGTCTTTGGCCAACAGAATCTGGTCCGAAAAGCAGGTAGCCAAATTGTCAGCCAAGTGCTAAAGTTTGGTCCAGCTGCCAGGGTTAGTTATGCTTTTCAGCTGAGAGTGTCAAATTCCTTCTTTATTTATCGAAATTAATTGCAGTATTGTATAGTTTGTGGAATGTTTGTCAAGGAATTTTTTAACGACTGTAAACTGATTGTTGGAAATTGGTTGTTATTATTGTTTATATTTAAAGAATTTGGTTGCTTATTATTATTTTTTATATTTATTTTTGGGATATAAGCAATTCCTTGTTTTTATGTATATAAGCTTTCATAAGAACATGCTATATTTAAATGTGGAAATCTAACTTTAAATTGTGAAGAAAAATTTAAATAAATCCAATATTTTATAGTAGATAATCTCAGCTTAACAATAAAAAATCATTAACCAGATCAGCACATCACAAGGCTGTATCTTTCAATCGCCAGCAATTGTTGAACATTAAGCATACGTCATGGGGTCCGTGGCTCCGACTTACTATTCAAGTTTTTTCGCTGCTCGTAGTTTTTCCTTTATTTTTTCATTTTTTTGTTGGTCTCCTTTGTTTTTGTTGTTATTTTTCGTTGGCTACCATTTGAATTGATTTTTGCTTTTATGCCTCGAAATTGGAGTAAGATTGGAGGCAAGGTCAGTGGCTGTTGCCTCGCTTTCTGGCTGGCCATCTGCAGAAATGCGATGATCATGGCGATGACTGGAGTAGCCGAGTAACCCTAAGTATTTGAGTATCTGAGTATCCACGATGATGACGTTGACGTCTCACTCTAAGAACAAACAACTCGTAATTGGGTCGACTTTTGTGTACTCGAGTAATCGCAGACACGAGAAGCCAAAAGGCCCGCGCAAAACGGCCGAGTCATAAAACTGAGAAACCTTTATCAAACGCTTCGCTGATCCGATCCAAACTCCGACAACTTCAATGTTGTTTCGTCTGTTATTTGTTATTTTACATTTGTTTTGTTTTTTTCTTGTTGTTCGTGTGAACTGAGGAAGGACGACCTTTGGCACAGACTCCGACTTGAAGATGACACCTTCGGCCGGAGTTATCCATTTCGTGATGCCATTGGGAATGACTCAGCTGAAGATCTCTTGGCCGGAATTGATTTTTGTTTCTGCCAATATTGGGGCTCCTCTCATCAAATTGCAGCTAAAACGAGTTTGGCATTCGCTTATTTCTGGCTAAATATTCAGTTGTTTTTTCGGCAAATGATCGTAAATTGTTAATGTTGTTCCAGCAGGCGTGGGATTATTCGATGCAAAGTTATTGCCTCGTTGGGGAGATGGATTGTGTGAGTTTAGAAATTTGAGTCATTATTTTTTGGATTCCTCCATGAAATGGCAAAATACCAAGGAAATTTGTTGCGCACCTCGGCTGGAACTAGCGGATCAGCGAAAGGCCATTTTGACAAAGGCAACTTAAAGGCTGGTTCTACAAAATATTAAATTTTTGATATATGAAATTCACATATAGAAAAATGTTGCAGTATGTGGCTTAGCGGCGGTGTCCTGTAATTCCTGCGGCCAGTGCCGCAGTGCTGACTTTCCGCAGGATCGCGGCGAGCAGCTAAAGGATATAGTGCGTAATTATTTCCTTAATGATTATCCGCAGGATCTGGAGCTGGAAGTGGAGGTGATTAATGTTATTTATATTATTAATTTATTTATTTAAATATTATTTATATTTAATATTATGTATTAGCCAAGCAATGTGCCGGATGAGAGCATCACGGATGATGTGCACTCCCTGATCAACATGTATCCGGACAATACGTTCAGTGGAAGGAACATTGCCCGCATTTTTCATGGGATTAGCAGTCCCATCTATCCTGCTGTCATCTGGGGTCGCTGTAAATATTGACGCACCCATGTCAAGGTCGATTTTAATCGAATCCTTCAACTGGCCAACATGGCAATCATCAAGAGGCGCACCTGCGGATGTTTGGTAAGGGATATTGCAATGGGAATCCCCCCTAAATAATATTATTTGTTTTTTGTAAGAGATGAACTCTTCAATTATGTGATGGCATTCATTGATATTTATGTTTAGATATAAAAATATATACATATGTAAAACTCTTGGAATATAAATCAGATGAATTTATTTAGTTTTTGGGATTGCAATGTCTTAAAGTTAAAAAAATGTAACACAAATTAATAAAAAATTCTTTCTTCATTTATTTTCTTTATGTTTCTTTGCTTTAACAATAGGTTTCATTCAAAAAATTAATACAAAATGTTTACTTTTTTCACATGAATTTCCTTTCTTTAACAAAAGTTTCTATTGCTTTAAAAAAAATTAATACAAAATTCTTTCTTCATTAATTAATTTTATTTTTTCTTGTACTAACAAGTTTTTATTTTTCCAAACCTAATAAAGTGTTTTATTGTATGAATTTCTTTTACGTTTCCTTGCATTAATGAAAGTTTTTATTTTTCAAAATACAAATTTATACAAAGTGTTTTTTCATATTTTAAAACATAAATTAATACTACATTGTTTCTTCATTAATTTCTTTTACATTTCCTTGCTTTAACAAAAGTTTTTATTTTTTCAAACACAAATTAATACAAAATGTTTTTCATGTTCCAAACAAAAATTAATATCAAACATTTTCTTAATGCATTTCAAATTGATACATATTTTCTTCATTAATTTCTTTTGCATATTTCCTTGCCTTAACATAAGTTTTCATTGCTTTAAACACAAATTAATAGAAAATCCTTTCTTCATTATTTTTCTTTAACATTTTCTTGCATTATTAAGCCAATAAGTAATTATTAATGTTTAAAAAACAACTTTAAAAAGTTTCTCCGCATCTTCGGAGGTATTATTGTATTGAGCCTCGAGAATTTGAAACAGAATCTCCTGAGTTGTAGCCACACACTGCTCCAGTTCTTCTGATGTCAAACAATCAAGAAGGTTGAGTCCATCAACCAGAAATGAGTCGATTCTTCCGGCACGTAAATTGTCCGAGAGTCGGGTCCAGATTTCGCTGAGGAGACTGACCCAGTCCCTTTGCCAGTTTATAATGGAAAGTTGATGGAGCACCACCGTCAGCATGCAGTTTGTTAATATTGGGAAACTTTTCAAATGGAGCCGACGTAGGCGATTCATTAAATAAAAAATCCTAACGGCTTTCGGCTGCTGCTCGAGTAAATCGGACTCCCATTCCGGGGCGCATACCGAAAAAGTGCAATCGTCATCATTTTTTGGATTTCTCCATGGAATGACATAATACCAAGTTAATTTGTTGCGCACACGGGCTGGAACTAGCGAACTAGAGAAAGGCCATTTTGACAAGGAAAACTTAAAGGCTGGGTCTACAGTATATGCGACTTTTGATATTTTATGAAATCCATTTTGAGAATAATTTCTTTCAACGCTTAATTCTCCACTTTCATATTGAAAATTATAAGTATCTTTGTTTAAAGTTTGACTCCCGTTAATAGTAAACAAATTGCTTACATATGTGTCAACATTTTTAGAGAGCATATAGCCTTCGGGGGATACGATCGCCCGATATGCCTCACTGTCCTCAGATTGTACTTTTAAATTTAAAAGTCCTCTTCCTCTGTGTATGGGTATTATTTTGGTAAATTTTACAAAGTCGAAAAGTAAACCGGAGGCTAAAATGAATTTTATTTATCACAGATTTATGTACTTTTTTTACTTTTTTAAAAAACTTACACCAATTCCCTGTAATCGAATATGGCAACGGCAACGCAAACCTCCACCACCCGGAATCTGCCTCGTTGTCCACTAATATATTGTAAATATCATTTAAACACTTCTCAGAATTCATTTTGTGCGTCTTAAGAAATTGCTAGAACTTCAATATTCACCAGAAACTTCCAAAGAAACTGAGGACTTCAGTGTGACCGCGGGCTTAGCGCTAAATAATACCGGGCTTCAAAAATTATATTAAAATCATAATCTTTCGTTAAAATACCGACAATTATTCATACCATTAATGCTTCTATTTTTCGGGGTTCCCCGTTTTCTCAGGCTGAAACAAAAACAAATTTAAAGGGAAGCGATTCGTGCTTTGCTGTTATGTGTATACTCGAAAGCTTTGTTAAATAGTATTTTTAGTACATATTTTTTCCAAAACGGTTTATTTATTTATTTATTAATAAAAAATGTTTTTTCATATTTTAAAACAAAAATTAATACAAAATTGTATCTTCATTAATTTTTTTTAAGTTTACTTGTATTAAACACAACTTAATTATTATTATTTTTTAAATTTCGTTTATTATAGAGGTCCTTTTATAAAAGCTTTCTATGTGAATTAAAAGCTCAGGACACTCAAAAGCTGTTGGAATAAATGAGTTAAAGCTAAGGACTTTCACTCAAAGTTTGCCATAAAACCAAGTTTCGCGTTTTTGAGGGTGGATTTTTAAAGAAATTGTGAAATAAATATTTTGTAATATACGATTTTAATAAATATTTTGTATTTTTAAATTTATAAATATTTTTGTATTTTTAATTGCCTAAAATATCAAGTTTATAGCTTTGCCAGCGCCATCTGCCCAGACAAAATTTTATATACAAAGACTCAGTTGAGCTTCGTTAAACTTCCAATTCATAGCTCTTTAGCGCTATTATATTTATAAAAAAGTATAGAAAAATAACTGTATAACTAAATCTTAAAATGGTAAAAATAAGGCGAATTTATAACATATTTAATATAAATATCTTTATTTTTTATTAAAAAAAAAAAATCTGTAAATCTTAAGTAAATAAATCTTCTTAGTCATTTGTCTACTCAAACCTTTTAAAACAATTAAAAACAAAGCCCCAGAAACATAAAACTTGACAAATAAATGTATGAACATCTCACATTTGAGGTTCAATTACAGAAACTGCATACTTTCCCGGAGCTTCAACCATTCCCAACGGATTTTCTTTGGGAAATACTCGTAAACAAATCAAATTCTGAACAAAAGGCAAAGGCAGAAGTGGCACTTGCCCTTTTGGCCTGATGCTATAGCTCCCTCCCATCAATTTATGGGTATGAAAAACGTTTTGATGCTGTCGAAAAGGGCAAAGGTCAACGGGAATCCATTTCAAGTGCAATTTCATTGTGAAAGATATAAATATTAGCTTTGGCCTTTTCCAGTGAACATTGACACCTACGCAATATTAATTTTTCAGATTCCCAAAGGAAACTCCCTCCCAAGCCGTCTGCCTTATAAAATATGTAGTATTTTGATAAACAAATAAACACATGAATAATAAACAGGGAAGCCAAATTTTTTCAAGACGCTTCCTCTTTGGCAACAAGTTGAAAATTGAAAATCAGACACAAGGCGGCATGAAAATCCAGGGGAGAGTGGAGGAAAACTTTGCAAATATAATTGTAATGAGCGCGACAGAACTTTGGCCACAGAGCCTAGTCGGAAATGCTCGCCTCCTTGGCTGTCCTTCTGTTTCTTTTCGCAGACTGTCGTTGAAGTTAAATGGTCTGTATGATTGCCCCGGGGAAAATTGAAGGGGTGGGACTCCCAAAGGAAAACTCCGCCCAAGGTCGTAATGAAAGCAGACAAACCCAATCGGGCAGCATCGCTTACAGATTGCATTTCCCTCTTAACCACGATGATTTCTTTCTTAATTTTGCTTCTTGATTTCCTCAATTTTCCCTGTAGGAGTGAGAGGATATTTCCCAGGAGTTTCTCTTCTGAGAAAAATTGCAAAAGGAAAAGGTCATTACAAATAAGCGTAATGAGCGGGAATATGAATTTTAATCGAAAGGTGTTGGGTCTAAGGATCTTGTTAATATTTTACCTTTGCTTCATACAAATCCATTTCCCCTCTTGCCTTTTCTTTCTGACAATTTTCAACTATTTTGGCTTATTAGTACCGAATTAAAAATGGCTTATAGACAATAATGAAAATCTCATTGAACTATTAACTTTCAAACACATATCTCTCTGTCTCCTCCAACCAATTGTCCGGATAAAAAAGCGCAAAATTGGTGAAATATGTGCAAATGTCAGCTTTTCAATCCGAATCAATAAACTTTGAATGACACGCAGCCCAACGAGGACTGTCATTCAGCGAGGACAGGAGGGAAGCGGGGGATGTTAGAACTTAGGGGGCGAGGATTCATTGTTCCAGCCCTAAAATCCACTCGAAATAACCCTTTCCGCCGCTGGGTTCCCTCCGCTCGGTGTCACATTTTGCATGAATTTGCTGACAGACGTTTGTTTGTTGCCTGTTGACATATGGCGGATATATGTATGGGGAAAGTCGGGCTAAAATCAAGGGAGGTGATTGCCGTTTAAATTACAAAATCATGCACGAGGCTGAATAAGGAAGCAGAGGGGTTTTCAAATTATAGTGCATTGTAATTAATAATGTGTTTTGTAATTAGACCCCAAATACCTATCGATGGCCCAGGATGAGAGGCATTGTGTGTGTGCGAGAGTGTGTGTGTGTGTGTTTGCGGTGCTTTTTCCCAGTGCTCAGTGGCCTAATGAGGCAACACTTTTGGCCAACAAACCTCAGCCCAAGCCACACAAAAAGGCAGCCACAGTGTTGACACGCAGAAAAAGCTTGTAAAATGATCGTCCTTGTCACAAGGCTCTCAGAAATTCTCTGTGTGAAATGTAATCGGCGAAGTGAATGCACTCCATGGTTTCTGAGTTCTTTTATTTGATTTTGCTGGAATTTTGGTGGAGAGAAAAAATTGAGTCCCTTTTTCGAAGAAGGATAAGGTTCGGTGATATAAATGTATAACTGATAATTAATAAAAGTGTTCCTTCAGGATGCTTTAGACTATTTATAAACTCTAAAAAAGTAGTCAAAAAAAGATAAAACACAATTAATTATAAAATATATAATTTCCTTTAACTAATAAAATAAATACATTTTTAAAAAGTTTTTTAACAATGCAAAATTAGAATATCTCCCAAAGATAAAACTCTCAATGCTTCTAACTACTATAGGCCTCAAAAAACTTCAATCAATCTTAAATGAAGTCTCAAAAAAGCCAGCTAGTTTTAGGTTTTATCACTGCGCCCATCGATAGTCCTGGCCATGCAAATTGACATTTGAGCCGACACATTGAAGGGAACAGCCTGCTCCCCCGTTCTGGCCGCAACTTCAATTGATTTGCCGAAGATTTGCAATCGCAGTCAGAGACTCTTGTCGTCCTTGTGGCAAACACTCGGCAAAGAGAGGAAAAAAAGAAAATCCTGCAAAGTGGGATATACATATATCCCATATCTAGTTTAGTATATCCTGGGCGAGAGCCAGATGAATTGCCCACTGCGATGATGATGATGCGTCAATGCATGCAAATTTGTTAGCCACAAATGAGTTGGGGTTGGGCCCAAAGTGGTTTTCGCTCTTCGCACACAGTTAAAGTTGCACAATATTTTGGAGCTCCTCCTCGGTTAGCTGCTGTCAGTGGCAGTGATTTACATAATATGGCCAACTCAATGCAACAATTTCCTGTGTGTTGTCGTCGTCCTGTGCGTGCCCCAAATATTTGCCAGCCTTTGTTTGTTGTTTGCCACTCTCCGTTGCCTTTTTTTTTTCGGCTATGGCAAAAGTTATTAGTCAGGAGGTGAAAAATCAATTCGATGGGGTTTTCAATCAAACAAACATTTCATTATTTCGTCCTGGCCAACAACTAAACCAACACTTGGCCCGTTGTCAGCTGCCAAATGCAAAATTCACCGACACAGACTACACAACACAATGAAATTTGCGGCTCTTCATTTTCCACATATCTGGCAATTGGCCTAAACAATTGGTAATAGGATTTCCCCCCGTGTGTTTTTGCATGTGTGCGGAAATTGATTTGGCTTAGCCCACACACACATACTCATATTAATTTTAGATGGCTTTGCGGTAAATCGAATGAAATGTTCAGCCACTTGGCACGCAAATTAACTTAAGCAAGTCAATAAATTTAATTAAGTAATTAATTTACCAGCTGCAGTGGACGGCTTCTTGTGGGAATTTTTAGGATCCAGGGGGGTCTCACCCCGGGTTTTCATTCTCACTCATGCACTTGGAAGAAGTTTTTAAGAGAAAGCATATTTTGGGGGTTAGAATTGACATCCTTAGTGAATAAATTAAGTCGAAGTTGTGAGATTCAATTTGTCAGGAGAGCACAAGAAATTCAAACTGGATATAAAACCCTAAGGGCTGTCAAAAATCATAAAAATATATATATTGAGGTATTAAAATTAATATTAAAAGCCAAAATAGAAAACATTAAGTATTTTAAAGCTTCATTTTAAGCCGCTTATTAATGGATTTAAAATATATAATTAATTCGTGCATACCCTGATAATTAATTATCCCCAAGTACTATTAAGATTTAATGTCATTCTGCTTATGATTATTGTTTCGAGTGCCTTTTGTAACCCAAAATATCCTCCATTTCATATTTCTCCGTTGTGCTGTGCTAAAATTTGTTGCATGCGCATAGGCGCTGCCCACAAATTTGATGACATGTGTCGGCCTTCAGCCCTTTGGTCCTTTGTCCTTCCGGCCCGGCTCCCTTTCGACCAACTTGATGTCTTGTCAGACGAAATCATGGTCAATTTTATGCATGTCCTTGTTGAACAACAGCAGGCGAGAACTATGAATAGTTGGGATTGACAAGTGTTTAAGGGGTGGCGCCTGGGGTCAGCCTGGAGTGTGGTGTGGCCCTAGCCGGATGTGGGCCAGCAGTTCATGCGGCTGTGGTCATTCACTCCGCTTTATGGACATTGGTTCTAAAGCCTTCTCCTGTAGTAATTTCCCCCCTTTTGAATTTGTTTACATATGTAAATATACAAGAGAGAGAGAGCGATGGTCGAGTGTTTTGGGAGCTTTTGAATTATTCAGATTCAACTAATGTTATTCGATAATTCTACAAAATTTGATAACCAGCAAGGCCAAATAGCAGAGTTGGTATGATGTCAGGGATATATTATAACAAGTTAACTTTTATGGGATTCATATAGCTATTTTTATTTATCTTGACTTTCTAGTATCTAAAATACATCCTAATATACATCTTTATGCTCTTAATTTCCCTTTCCCTTCCTATATCATCCTCCATCATCGTTCGAATGCATCTTCATTTGATGGGATAACTGTATTACCATTTATCAAACCCACTCGGGCGCACTTTTCCCCCAATGGAATAACGCACTTGAATGGTAACTTAATCATTACTAATGGCTAGGCCCCTGGAATATCACTAGTACATCTATCTGTTTTGATTGGTAAATAAGATTTCCGTGCTACGTACGCCAGAAGTAATCCAACAGTTTCAACTGCCGAAGGAGTGCAGTGGGAAATGCATCTGCAATCCGCAATCCCGGCACTGCAGGCTCTATTAGGCCTAATCGCAGCTAATTTAGCTACCACAACCGACGCACAAAACACAAACACAGGGCCAAAACTCAGGGGCGCAGCCAGGACTACTTTACACAGGGAATAGCTTATGGATCTGGGGATCTGGACAGCCCCAAACTGGTAGCTGGTAGCTACTACTGATTCTGGTAACTGGCAACTGGCAGCGGAACAGATGCAATCATAAAATCTGTTCGGAGCACAACCAACTAACTCGGCCATTATCCCCCTGGGTGGCCACTGGCCAGGCGCAAGGATGCGGAGGCGGGGGCGAGGCGATGTCCGAGGGGCAAATTCAGGAACTCTGGGATGCAGAGGTGGTTGAGAAATCCCTGCTCATGACAAATGTTGCAACTGCTGGGCTCAAGGGCGGCCTGCTTTGGTCGGCAGCGAACAAGGCCTTCAGTTTCCCAACTCGGAGATGTGACCCAGAAAATCTGATAAACTATAAACGAAAAATTGATGTTCGGGGGGTTTAACTTTCTCCTGGTTTTTTTTTGTGGGATTTAAAATAAATCAATAATTTGACACGGGGCCCCTTAAATATTTGATTATATAAATAATACAATTTTATATTAATATATTTTATATAAATTAAAATTAAAATTTAGTGGTTAATCAGTTTGCATCGCCCTCTCTAGCTTCAAACTTCATTTCAACCCGACTTCACCTATTCTTATCAAAATGCAAAGCGAGAAATCCACAGTCAGCCATCGAGCAGATTCCCAGCCAAGAAGCATCCCCTCCGGACTCACATGCTCGTACCTGCTAAACTGAGGACCCGTCCATTGTGAAGCCCGATCATAAATGCTCTGTTATTCTGTGGAAAATTTGGCCTAACTCCCCAACCGTACTCATATTTCCCTCGGCCAGTTCCCCCCGATTTCTGCAGTGGTCGTCGCTTGTGGACATGCGTAATTAGGTTTGTTGTTGCCACTAAATATGCGTGTCAAGTTTTCAAAAGGGGGGAGATTCAGAGACGCAGTGTGCTCTGACCCGACAGCAAGGCTCCTAATGTCCTTCGACTGCAGGTGGAAGGCGGAAGGAGACAGTGGGCGCTGTCCTGCTGCGACGTCTGATGGCTGCGTAAATCAGAACGAAACCTCATTTCCGTTGCAGGCATTTCACACTCTGCACAGCCTAATTTCGGGTTTTGTTTTAATAATCATCAACTGTCATCGATGCTGGACACGGGTGCCCATCATCTCGGGGCGGTAATCTTGGGGGAGTGAACTTGGATTAGTTGCGGGCAAGTTAAGCGCCTTGTGAAGCTGTCAAAATTGAGTGAACAGAATTGGTTATTGAATTAATGCCTGAAGGAGGCAGAATTTATGACGCAAATAAGGAATAGATTTATTTTAAATGAAGGAGGGTTATTTTATGCCAGAATTATCAGTATATTTAGTTAAATGATTAGAGGAAAACCATTTTATATATATTTGCATATATTATAAAGCATTTTTAAGTCTTTAAGCTTTAATTTTGTGCAATTAGTTAATGTTGTATTACTATGCTTATAATAAAAATTGAGGGATTTAGCAACTATTTAAAATGTATCTTCAACAAGAAAAGAAGCTTACTTCGGCACGCTGAAGTTTGTTACCCTTCAAGTTTGCATTTGGATCATCGATCATAACTCACTCAAAAATACATTAATTTCAATTCAGAAAACAGTTCTGTGTTAGTTTTTATCAAGTTAACAAAACTGTAAACTGAGTTAAAAATTTTGAGAAATCAAATTTTTTGTAAATTTTTGACTTTTTTAATGATGTAACTAACCCCTTATCAATTTTTGAAGAAATATTACAATTTTTCTTTTTCTATAAAATATGTCTAGATCGACTTAAGTGATTATGCTGATCAAGAATATATATGATTTATAAGTTCGGAAATGACTCCTTCACTGCGTAAATCCCTGCAAGGATATAAAAATAAATATTACCACAAAATTACACCAATGGAAGTTGCGTTACAAACACCAATACAATCACCATTACAAACACCAACACAAGAACACCAATACAAACAACAGTTTGACACTTGAGCGGCACTCGGCGTAAATCGCTTGCCACGCGACTGTACTTGTTGCTTTTTGAATTAAGCACTGCCTGAAAGTATGCAAGGCGAATTTCGCAAATGGCTCAAGCCGGAGCTACGGCTGAAAACTCCAGCAAATGCATTTTCAATTAAAAGTGGGCTGCCGGGGGGGGTGAGGAGTGGGTCATAAGGGAGGCGGTGGCCCATAGTTTGTCATTCCATTTGTTGCTTTTTTAATTGAATCAACTTTCGGCAGATAGCCCGAAGCGCAAGAAGAGCTCTTTGCTTCCAGTAAGAGTGCTTCAGTGTTCCATTGCCACTGCATTCCGCTCTCTTATGCTCTCTCCTGCTGCATTCAATGCGCTCTTAGGCCGCGCGCACACTACGAGCTGAAAGCGGAGCTGACGGCTGAGAGCTTATCCGCGGAAAGCTTATCAGCGATCGGAGCTTTTTGCAGCCGCGCACACTGCGAGCTGAAGCTGATGTTTATTTGTAATTGTTTTTCAAGCAATACGTTTAAAAAAAAACATATTTTAATTCTTTAATATTTTTAAAATATCGTTGTTAATGCGATGACATATTTATTTAGATCATCATGGCATTTAAATTTTCGAAATCGGACCACCTAGTTCTCCAGAATATGGTTGACAAAGTACGTTTTTTTAGTGTACTTTGGCACCCTGTATCTCGGAAAGTTGACAATATTTTT